>JAOPHQ010000419.1:35000-42342 GCA_030340625.1 Merluccius polli
ATGTTTACGAGCAGCTGCTACACACCCTTGATGTTTTCCCCATTTGTTGTGCTCTGAGGGTGGTGAGACGGATGTGTGTGTGTGTGTGTGTGTGTGTGTGTGTGGGTGGGTGGGTGTGTTGGTGTGTGGGTGTATGCGTGTGTGGGTGGGTGGGTGTTTGCGTGTGTGTGTCCATGGTTTGTTAGAGTGACAGGACCAGGTGCATGTAGTTGTGTGTGTGTGTGCGTGTGTGTGTGTGTGTGTGTGTGTGTGTGTCCGAGAGAGGGTTGGGGTGGTAACATTCCCACCTGCACGCACCACTGACCCCCCACAGGGCTCGCTCCTCTACCAGCAAGAGAGCCTAGACAACTGTCTCCACATGTGCACACACACACACACACACACACACACACACACACACACACACACACACAAACACATAGCGCCTCACCTCATGATGAAGTCAAACTCGGAGCCGGCTAGCATGAGGACTCCCAGCAGCGTGGAGATCGCGCCGTCAATCACAGGAGCGAACATGTGTTCCAGGGCTACCGCCGAGCGCTTGTTCCTGCTGCCGATCGCCGTCAAGAAGCCCTGGGAGCAGGAAGTAGTGGTTAGCTGAGCTAAAGTGCTAAAATCAAGCCAGTCGGAAATCGTGCTAAGCTAAAGCTAGATAGAAACCGCGCAAAAAAAAAAGAGGGCTTGTTAGAAATCACGCCAATCTAAATCCAGTTGGAAACCGTGCTACGCTAAAGCTAGTTAGAAGCCATGCTAAGCTAAAGCTAATTGTAAACTGTGCTAAGATAAAGCTTAACGATTGCCTATTACGTCAAATGTGTTCTGACGGCTAGCATTAGCAATCAGGAACGTTCTGTCTTTGGGGATTACATTCCACATGCAGAATGTAATCTAACGTATTTACTCAAGCTAACTTTTCCTTCGTCAGTCTGTAGCATTTTTCGTAATAGCATCGGACTAGAAGTCATTTTTGGAGTTATTCCCGGGCAGTCAACAAGTGTCAACCAAAGCACTTTGCTAAATAAATAAATAGGGCCCACTTCAGTCAAATAATAAATACATGAATTCATTTGTATTTTTCCGTTCTCGTCGGAGGCTCACCAGCGCGATGTGAACGGTGAACTCCACTCCGATGCCGACGGACGCGATCAGGATGACCACAGGGATGGCGCTGAGTTTGATGCCGATCAGGCCCATGATGCCAAACAGCTCCACCGTCATCATGGCCAAGATAAACACCTAAGCGAAGGAAACAAGGAAATGACGTTTGCGGTTGTTTGTTGTTGGGTATTGTGTTCATAATAATGTTTTTTTTTTCTTCTAGAAAACAGAGGAGAAATTGTGGTCGGGTATACAACCAAACCGAAAAAAGCGGATAAATAAACACAGACTGACGGGGTCTTCCTCCAAAAAACGAGCGCCCCGACGCACATTGACCCCGCTCGTTTTTGGGGGTCTCGGCGGGCCGACGTATCAAATGACCTAACTTCCGGGCGAAAAACACCCTTTTTACCTCCCTCTACCTCACTTCACTCTCTCCCTCTCTCTCTCTCTCTCTCTCTCTCTCTTCCCTCCGTCCAATGAGGTGGCCTAGAAAAACCGCCGTGGCTGAGACCAAAGACAATACAGGCAGCCCACCCACTCCCTTCCCTTCCCTCCCCTGTCACTCCTTCTCAAAACCACTTATATACACACACAAGCCTCCGCTTCCTCTGCAGACATCAACTTCCAGTATCTCCGCAACATCATCATAATCATCGTACGTCATGTCTTTGTTTTCTGGGATGCCATCATTTTTTTTTTACCACGAGACAGTGGGTCACTTTTTCCGAGAGGTAAACATGAGTAAATTGTAAAAAAACAAAACAAAAAAAAAACAACCTCCGTGAGGCTAGAAAAGCTAAATATCTTGTTTTATGGTAGTGGTAAACAACTATTAAGCAAAGTACAAAGCACAACAGCGAGACCTGGAGCCCGGGAGCGGGCGGGGGGGCGGTTGGGGGGGGGGGGGGGGGGTGTGTGGAAGTATTGGCGGCCCGCGGGAGCGTTTGATCTCCACGGGGGTCTCCTGTGTTGGGCTCGCTTAAATTGGAAATGATAAAAAGCCATTTTTACAGCGCTGCTGCATAGAAGGGGTCCGCTGAAAGCTACGATGGCTTACACTTAGGAACCATACAAGCATGTAGCGCTCTTTATACCCCTCTTTATCCTTCTCTTTATCCCCCTCTCTCTCTCGCTCTCTCACTCTCTCCTTCGCTCGCTCCTATGTGTGCTTCAGTGTGTGTGTGTGTGTTGCTGTCTCAATCAGTGGCTGGAGGGACAGCTACTTAAATTAAACACATTCCAACTGAAACCTACACTGTTGTTGCGCTACACTGCTCACCCCCAACAGTCACGGCTGTGTGGATGTGTTTTGTTGTGTGTGCGTGTGTGTGTGTGTGTGTGTGTGTTTGAGGGGCTCCCCTTGAGGACCACCGGCCCCACCAGCTTGTGTGTGAAATGTTTTCCAAACGCTGAACTGTCAGGCTGTCTCTCAGCGAAACACACGCACACACACACACCCACACCCACACACCCACACACCCACACACACTGATCTCCTGATGGATGGGCTGAGCAGGCCAAGGTCGCAACTGGGCAGATCTGTCCTGTCCCAAGTCTCACTCTCCCTCTCTTTCTCTCCCTCTTCCTCCCTCCTCCCTCCCTCCCTCTCTCTTCCTCTCTCTCTCTCTCTCTCTCTCTCTCTCTCTCTCTCTCTCTCTCGCTCTCGCGCTCTCATTCTCTCTCTCCCTCTATCTCCCTCTAGTCTCTGCCTATGTCTCTCTACCCTTCTCTTACCCTCACAAAGGCAGTAAGGGAGTTGGAGGTAGAGCATTCAGGAGGGCAAAGCCTCTCTTGCTCCTTTGCATTTCCTTTTACCGAGGAGGGCCCGGCGTGCATTAGAATGACAAAAGGCCCTGTGTGTGTTTGTGTGTGTGTGTGGGTTTGTGTGTGTGCGTGTGTGTCTATGTGTGTGTGAGTTGGCCCTCCGCAGAGAAGAAGGGGCCCCCCTAGACAGTATTATTGAGCTGTGCTGAGAGGGCTGAGGGGCGGGACAGGGAAAGGGCGGGGCCCGATGATGATGATGATGATGATGATGATGATGATGATGATGATGATGATGATGATGATGATGATGATGGTGCTTGGAGAAGAAGGCTCATGGAGAACAGAATGAATAGGTGGCAGAGTCAGAAAAAAAACATTGAAAAAAAAAAGATGGATGGAAGTAGGGTTGAAACAGGAAACATGGAGGAAGAGGAGAAGAGATCTGTCTTTTTGACAAATGAAGGTTGTTTTGATTGTTGGGGTTTTTTTTGCCTGGAATTGCGATCTGAGTTGCACACAATCTCAGCCTGTTTGTTGGGTGTGGGGAGGGCCTGGGGATCCCTGACACTTTTCAACAGCTCATGAAACAAAAAACATCTTGTTTCATCAGCTCGGCCGTTCCTAATTAAAAAAAGCGGCTTATAATAACACTGTTGATTTTTCGACACAACACATTTCCCCCAAGTCTGTTTGGCGCCTTAAAGAGGAGCCCAGGAGAGCAACAAAAACAGAAAGAAGAAAGAAATGGAACTGGTGCGCTGACTCACGATGATGCCGGCGGTCCAGGGGTTGAGCAGCAGGATGGCGCAGACCAGGAAGGTGCAGGCCAGAACCACGCTGATGGCAAGGAGGAACCAGTGCCGCAGCCCGATGTACTGCTCCCAGAAGAGGAAGGGGTATCCGTTGGGGTAGTTCAACACGCCCTTGCCGCTCAAATTCGTCGCAGATGGCGCGCACGGCTCTCGATGGCCTCCACGAAGTCGCTGGTCTGCCGCAGGCCGTTCAGGTAGAAGGGGAACTGAGCGAACTCCAGTGGCTCGGCAACAGGGACTGGAAGCGGAAAGAGACGTGATTATTATTATTATTATTATTATTATTATTACAGTTTTTTTTAAAGAAAGACAAACAAAAATCTGCCCCAAAAACTACAACCAAAGAAGAGCAAAGCCCAATACTCACTGCGCAGGTTCTCCCCGGTGGTGTCATACTTGTCGTGGATCCACTCCCTGGGGTGGGGGTAGAAGTTGGCCTGGGAGGCTGCGTAGCCCAGAGGGTCGTTGCTCACCCACACCGTCAGGTAGATGTAGAAGACCTCGGGCGCGATGAGACCCTCGGCGTCCACCAGGCGACGGGACGTCAGCTAAGGGACAGGAAGAGGCCGTTTAAGACTACGATCTAGGGCTGCGACTAATGATTATTTTCGTAGTCGATTAATCTAATGATCATTTTTTTCAATGAATCATTTAGTCTACAAAATGTCATTAAAAAAGAAAATAGCATCACAAGTTACCAGCGTCCAAAGTATCTTAATGTTGCTTGCTTTATCTGACAAACTAAAATATTATTTTCTAATGATCCAACCAATCACAGCTCAGTACAAAGATCTATGAGCGACGCTTGTCATAAATCAGCAAGAACTAAAACCTGAGTGTGTGTGTGTGTGTGTCTTAGACCGATGACATCATGTCAAACTCCACTCCAGCCCCCCCCCCCCCCCCCCCCCCCCCCCATCCCCCGTCACACAGATTGCATTTCGTTATACAAAACCCTGGAAAGAACCTGTCCATCGTTTGCATGGAGCGGATGTTGACATTCCAGCGCTTTGACGTACCTGGCTGTAGTTGAAAGGTTCCTTCTTGGATCCCGTCTGGATGAGCAGCTTGTAGGCCAGGACCCCCGTCCTCGTGCCGTTGCGATAGCTGTCCTGGCTTATCCGACCCGCTTCCCAGTCCGCATCGAACGCAGACTGGAGACCTACGGGTAAACAAAATAAATAGATGTATATTTATATATCGTTGATTATGACGTTGTGCTTCCGGGAGCTGTGTGGGTCAAATGTAAACGGTTGTATAATTTCGTACATCTCATACGATGTGCGACGCAATCACACACATGGTGGGCATACAGAACATCCTTCTCATCCAAACGTCTCCACTCATTCTGTTGGAACGCACCCTTAAGCAACTGCATGGAAAAACACTTCACTTTCACACCATGAGCACATGTGCGCACACACACACACAAGCACATGTGCACACACACACTTACACACACACTTACACACACACGCACACACACACACACGCACACACACACACACACACACACACACACACACACATTCTCAGCTTTCCTTTGTAAACAATGGAGCGACAGGAAGGTCTTTTTGTTTAAGCAGGGCGACCCTTCTTCAAAGCCGGCTCTCCTCCGTAGGCTCTGCTTTAGAGGAATGGCTTTGGTTGACCTGCTGGCTATTACTTCCTCTTGACTGAGCCCTCTGACAGGACATAGCCCTGGGACACACACACACACACACACACACACACACACGCAGGCAAATGTGCACACACACATGCATGCAGGTAGACACACACACCCCACACACACAGATAACCTGTGACCTCTACCAGTCTACCTCCCAAACCCTGAGTCCAGGTGCATGCGGGTGAACTTTCCCTCACCCTTTAAACTTTCACATACCCACGCACACACACACACACCACACACACACATACTCTTAATGACAGAAAACATGAGCGAGCAGCCTGTCAATCATTGCACCGGCCCTCTGACATCACCATCAAACAACCCTCTGAGGGAAGATCGATTTTCAGAAACACACACCACACACCCACCCACGCACCCACCCACACACACCACACACATACACACACACACACACGCACAAAACGCAACAGCTATCGGCTGCACGCTTCTCAACTCTCCCATCGTGGCTCAGCTCACCTCGCAGCCAATCCTGGAAGTAGTGCAGCCCACATGCGGGGCAGCCGGTAGGTCGGAGTCGCGCACCACATAGCGCACGGATGTGAAGGCCGTTGTGCAGCTGCACCAGCAGCCCGCTGGGAGCGGGGCGTAGTCGAAGCCGCCCATGGTCACCAGGTACACGTTGTAGAAGGAGAAGTACTTGAACTGCGCGTCGATGAAGGCGTGCTCCTCGGTGTCGCGCGGCACCACGTCCGTCAGGTACAGGCCGTCGTGCACCATGGTGGTGCCGTACAGGCCCAGGCCCAGCAGGGCCCAGGAACAGCACCACCCACCGCCGCCTTGCTCCGGGGCTTCAGCAGCAGCGGGGCATAGCGGTCCCCGCGCGAAAGGGCCGACAGGTTCCAGCGCAGGAAGGGCAGCGGCACGCACTCCCGGCTGCCCCCTCCCGCCTTGGAGTCCTCCACCTGGGCCAGGAGGTCCCGGGTGGAGCTGGAGCTGGGGGCGAAGAGCTGGGAGCCGTAAGGGTCCGGGACGGAGGTGGTGGTGGCAGCGGCGGGGGTGGTAGGGGTGCAGGGGCTGGCAGCTAGAGGGGTTGGGAAAAGAAGGAAAGAGAAGCAGATGAGTGAACTGGGGTTTGGATGGCTGGGGAATCCAACAGAACCAAATGACTAATAGCTAACTGAAAGTTAATATCTGAAGAAAAAGCAACTGGAGAATAATTAGGTATGGATGAGGTCATGGTTGGATGACTAATCAGAATCATGTATTCAACAATGCCGTGTGGAGCAAAGCGATCATAAAACAAATTCATTGTTCATTTGTCCTTCAAAGTATCATTCCTCACAACGCTAGCACCCAGTAACTATTAGCTAATTCAACGCTATGGCGAGCCAACAAAGTCAGCCCTTTTGACCTACCTCCTCGGCGGCTGGGCGGGCGGGGAGCAGACGATGATGGAGGCGGGGCCGGTGGAGATCTGGGAGGTGGGGGGCAGGATGGTGACAATATGCTGCCCTGCCGCGTCGCACTGGGTGAACGCCTGCACCGTGGTGGTGATGTGGGTGCTGGTGGTGATGGTGGAGCCCACCGCGGTGGCGGTGGACGGCGCATGCTCGGCGGCGTCGGAGAGCTCGTGCGGCGACAGGTGGATGACGCGGTCGGCGCAGGGGCTGGTAGAGGCAGCACAGCACGTCCAGACGCTTGTCCTCTCGGCGCCGGTGGAAGGTCCAGCTCAGGATGGCGGGAAAGGATGAGCAGCACCATGGCGGAAGTTGAACGGACCACAATCACCGGCCGCCTGGGGAGGAGATAGAGGAGGAGTTAATAAAAATAATAAGTGTCCTCCGTGTCTCTCTCTCTCTTTCTCTGTCTCCCTCTCTCTCTCTCTCTACTCTCTATATCTCTCTCTCTCCGCCTCTCTCCCGCTGGGAGGAGCTGAGAGTGGGGCAGCTCTAAACCCGAGCTCCTTCTTCTTCTTTTTCTTTTATAGTACCTCGGACCAAAGCCCAGAAAGCGAAAGAAAAGCCTCTGC
>JAOPHQ010000420.1:0-47732 GCA_030340625.1 Merluccius polli
AGCCAATGAGAGCTCTTAGCCTATTGGTGAGCCCAACCATAGACTGTATAACATAGAGCCAATGAGTACACAGTACAGACAGTACCTATCAGAGGTCCCCTCCCCACACAGTAGCCTATCAGAGGTCCCTCTACCCACACAGTAGCCTATCAGAGGTCCCTCTCCCCCCACAGTAGCCTATCAGAGGTCTCTCTAACCACACAGTATCCTATCAGAGGTCCCTCTCCCCACACTAGCCTATCAGAAGTATTTTGATCTAAATCAAGCGCTATAAAAGAGTGTGAATGCCCAACTGGTGGTGCTGAGGCTGACTGAGTCCTCTAGAGATGTGCATCACCAGCGTCATTGGTGAGTGCATTTCTGGTTACGTAATTGAATTCATTGTCGATGGTGATTTTCAGTCTATGGAAATGTTGG
Source organism: Merluccius polli (assembly GCA_030340625.1). NCBI lineage: Eukaryota > Metazoa > Chordata > Actinopteri > Gadiformes > Merlucciidae > Merluccius > Merluccius polli. Next base: position 418 of record JAOPHQ010000420.1, read on the forward strand.
ATTGGAAGTCCCCCTTTATATTGTTCAAACCGATATAAGAGACACAACAGAAACCAGACACAAACGACTGTTTGTCAGCGGTGTATGGAAACAAATTGAATGTACTGTGTGTGTAGTGATGATACCGGCAAGGACTTGCAGCCAGGCATTAAACAGCTTAGCGAGGGCTGGGAAACTCCTGCTATATCTCCTCTCTCAGTGAGACGAGCCAGTCGCCAAACACCTGAGGGTGAGAGAGGATTTGGACACCGCCAATAAGTTGGTGCGTTGTCTGAAAACATGCTCCCTTCTTCTTATGCAGCCTGCAGCCCCACCACATCCTCTAAAACTAGACCAGTCCCCACCACATCCTCTAACAATACTAGACCAGTCCCCACCACATCCTCTAACAACACTAACCAGTCCCCACCACATCCTCTAACAACACTAGACCAGTCCCCACCACATCCTCAACAACACTAGACCATCCCCACCACATCCTCTAACAACACTAGACCAGTACCCACCACATCCACTAATAACACTAGACCATCCCCACCCACATCCTCTAACAACTACTAGACACCATTTGACGCACGCACCTCCTACAGCTTCCCTCATTTATATTATTTCATGACATGCATTCAGTTTTGTAATATGCAGCATAGTCGAATTACCTCATATGGGATCTTGATATAATTATTGTATTGGCCTACTTTAGGCGTAGGATGACATCGATTGTGAGGGTAAAAATCACGTTACTTTCCGGGGGAAATTGTATTTGTATAAGTTGGTCAAAAGCATTAACTCATGTTTCATGTTTGCAATTTCTTGCTGTGATTTTCCTTTTCACTCTTCCGCTGCTGTGCGTACACATGGTCAGACCCTGTCTGTACATTTTCTCCTAAAGTACGCACAATTACAAGCCAAGAACAAATTGATAAATCGCATGTTTTTTCGAAAAACTGCGTACGAATGGTTTACGCAGTTCTTCGTACTCAACTTGATAAATGAGGGCCCTGGTCTACATCGCCAACCAACCACTGGACTACTACCACTGTTATGCAGACTGACACAGAGATTGTCACTCTGCAAGGGGGGAGATGAAGAGAAACATTGGAAAACATTGGTTCTCTCCATATCTAAAAGCCACATAGAAAACTAACATAGCCGATTCCAGATGACACCCCCAATTCCAGAAACGACAAAACCTGAACGTGGGAGACTGGGTGTACCATCAGAGGCACACAAAAGGAAGCGGGACCCGAGCCGGCGTCGAACCGGCCCCCTTTCCCAAATAACCGTTGCTCACCCCCCACAGCCCTGAAAGTCTGTGGGAAGAGGTGTGGTTCCAGCTAACCCACTGTACCTCCAGCACCTGCCACCAGCCACAACCCAAAAGGAGATCCAGAGCGACCTGGCCCCACCCTGGCCCACACCTCATGAACCCAGAGCCGCTAACCCCCGTCCACTACCCACAGCTAAGAACCACATTGAAGCGGAACCGAGTGAACCGATCCATCCGCATACCACCATCACCGTACATACGCGCGCTCGAAAACACATAAGACATCCCCGATAAAAATGCTCCACCATCCTAACCTAAAACGGAACGGTCTAACCCTCAGATATAAAGCAGGTCGCATCAGCCCAGGGTACCTCACAAACTACGTGTGGGCGGTCTCCTGTATGTAGATAGCCATCGGGAAAGCGATTCGTCCTGACCGACGGGCAACTATGAATATTTCCAACACATCGTCTCCTCACATCCTTCGCGCGACATAATGTGCGCCTCTTTCAAGGCAACTAGTCTACATTTATTTATTATATTGACTCTTCCACCGATCAACCCACGACTGGACGGCAACCCGGTCACCGCACCAAACACAGAACTGAAGTTGCACACACTCTTGACCCTCCGGTCTCTCTTTCTCTATTCTAGTTACACTTACTTATGTTTAATTAGTTGACGTTAGTTAACGTTAGTAGATCAATTTATCTCATAAGTACATGTGCTGCAGAAGTGTAATGGTCTGTCCAGCTGGTGGGTGCTGGGAAAGGGCCCCAGGGGAGGAGCCCTGATCTTTTAGGACCAAATAGTAAACCATGCATAGGTGGATGTGATTGGTTAGTGCATGGAGGAGGAAACCACTAAGGGAGCAAATATAACATGAAGTCTGGGACAAGAATATCAGTTCTTTGCAAACCAACTGGGCCTTTGGTGTTACTTGTTTACAAGTGATAATGGAAAGTCTTGAAACTTCGTCTTTCTTGATGTCTCTTTATTTTGTTAAAGTGGGGTTTATCCACGACACTATCTGTTGCCAACAGCAGTTTGGCCCCACGGCCGGTACGCATAAAGATGTGGGACATATAGCTATTCCTAGAAGGGCCTGTCTGCCGAGACGGGAAGAGGAGGTGTCGCTCGCATGTTTTAATAAAGTATATCTACTCTGAGTTAAAACAGAAGAGTCAGTGGCTTCATGAACCTCCTCCGGATTGCATGTACGATTGCTCTCTGTATTAAATAATTTTACTATTATACTTTATTCATTCTTCGAGTCCTACCTTCATCCAAATAATGCCACCATAATACCCAAGGGGGCACAAAGGGAGAAACAATTGGGACCCATATGCACCCCATTCTGAAGGCAGCACATTTAATAGCATCACTCCTATCAGCCACACCTCCACTGTCACTGGACTGGCCCTGACTCACACTTGAGGGGGACACAGCCTCTCTGATGGAATCAGAGTCTGAAAATAAGTTATGATTAATGTGCTCATTTCCTGTGTACTTAAAAGCTATTTTTGATTAAAAATACAACTTGTTTTTGTCTGCTTACCAGATAATGCCCTCTTCTACTGCACTGGCCCTCACATCTAGTAGGCATGTCTTCATCCACACCTTGGATGGTGCTACAAATAACAGCTGATTCATTCGCTGAAGAGGATGTTGCATGAAATGTTATCAAGTATGCCAAATACAATGACTTTTATATTTCTGAAAACGTTGGCTGCCTTCTGCATCATGCCAAGTCTTACTTACTCAGGGACACTGGCTTGACTACTGGACTCTGAAGGTTCAAATGAAGTGATGTAAAAACCTCCATTCATTTCACATGGATGCATCATGTACATACTAATCACATGTTTCTATTGTCATGGCTCACACCTCTTGAGCGTCCAACCTCACCGGAAACAAACATTTTACTTTCTCTGTTAAGGTCTAAAGAATAAGAATATTATTTTCTGCATATTTCTCTGAAAATATCAAATAAAATTCAGTGTAGGCTACTAACCATAAACTTATATAGAGCTAGTTCCCTCCTCAACTGTGTAAAGAGGAAGCAAGTGATTGAACATTTTGGTCTACCATCATAAGCAGCAGACTTACCAGTTACCAGACTCTCTATATGACCCACCAGCTCCCTCCTCTACAGTAAGATGCATTTTATTAACTTTAATTGTATTGCTTTACTTACAAACATAACATTCATATATCAAGTACAATATCCAATTCATGTGATAGAGATTAATACTAAACACATGAAATCAGCCAAAGTTGTCTTAGTTACTGATTCAGATGATGTAGATGTTTTTTCAGATATTTTTCTCCCTATAATGTTTCTGTATTTCTGATATCTCTAGAACAACACGCTGAGAGAAACAAACTATGAATCTTACAGCAGCAGCAAGAGGATTTGTGGCTTTCCTTCTGTCACTACCAGGTTGGTACATTTACATTGTGAACATTGAGTTGAACTGTTTCAATGGGGTAACATGACACCCAAGCAACTGGGATGAGGAGAGGGTGAAACCGCATGTTGTGAATAGATGTGACATCTAGAGACTCAACCTCTACAACGCTGTGTTTGGTAAAGAAGACCAATAGAGGAGAGAAATGACTACAGCCTCTTGTAGTCAAAGTTGTGTTGGAAATGTTTTAGATGACAATCTTCTGGTTATTATAATATTTCTCTGTTAGATAGATAGATACGAACTTTATTGATTATTGATTGATCCCCGAAGGGAAATTCAGTCGTCATAGCAGCAATAGTACATAAAGTGCAATTACCTAAACGGAGTAAATGAAAATAAAAATATCAAGAAAATAAAGAATACAAATAAGTACAACAATAAATACAAAGTGAATATAGGATGCAGTGGTGCAATAGATTAAACTGTGCAAAATGGTTTTCAAAAAAATAAATAAATAAACTAACAGTAGTGCAAATGAATTGTGAATTTTAAACCACAGAAACAGACATAAATAGAGTAGTGCAGTGTGGAGACCAGATAGGGGCATGGGCGGTGTGACAGAGGATGTGTAAGGGGTAGTGGGTGTTAGGGGTAGGTGTTAACTCAGTTGCTAGCTAGCTCAGAAATACATAAAACATTGATGCGTTTATTCAGTTCCTCTTTAAAGTTTCACCAGAAGTTCAGAGTGAGATGACGTGTTGTGGCAGCGGTGGCCCCTCTCCCCCACCCAATTATTTTTGCAACTTAAAAAACAGTTTCCAGAAATGTTTTATATTGTTCATAATTGACCAGCACAAGTAGAAATGAACACAATTGGAAAATCTGATGAAACAAGACAAATAAAATAAAGTTTTATTTATAACATTTCAATGAATAGAAATGGCTGAATAACTTCATCCTCAGGACAGACTATAGTCTAAAAGAAAATTGGGCCCATTAATAGGGCATGGGGTTAAGGATTGATTCAAGTCAGCCCCTTGGTCAGCTGTGTGTGTGTGTGTGTGTGTGTGTTGGTTTACATACGGTGCTCCATGTTGTAGATGTTTGTGGCAGATTTGGATGCCTTGATAACAGAGGTAGGGAACATGGTGGCTGAAGGCCATCTTCACCGTCATGATGGATGAAAGGGTCCATCAAGAGCCAAACTGTGCGTTCACACCGAAAGCGCACAAAGAGGAATCCACCTTGTCCACTCCACCTAAGTCGCTTTTGTCGCTTCTGTCCCCCTTCAGAATGTTCGTTCTTGCTTTTTTTTTAATTTAAAAGGGCCAGCGCGCCACACGCGTTAAACACCACCACGCAACTACTGCTGTAGCACAGCCCATTTACCGACACCGTTGATCACGGAAAGTTACTTGATGGAAAGTTACTTGATAAATTCATTAAAAACAGAGTGACTCCCCAATTCTATCATGGTCTGGGTGAATACTCGATTCTGATTGGCTGGAGGGTGTAGGTTAAAAAGTGTCAATGTACACCTAGGAAAGACGTTGACGCTATGAAGACGCTATGGCCATGTTGCTTGGCAACGCCTGCATACGGGAGATATTAATAAATAGTCCGCTCGACTAGTAAAAATAAAAAAACCCTCACAATTTTAACTGTAAAACACATTAAAGTATTATTAATTGATTCAATATTTCATTCTTTCATAAGTGACCATGGTACTTCGCGGACGCCTCCGCGTCGTCCATTCATTTCTGTTAATGGACACCTCGTCGGGAATTATCGCTTACTTACTCCCCAATCATATTTACGGAAATGATCATCCCAAATAAACACTGATTTTGCCAAATGTAATGTTGTCAAATCATAGAGGACATCATAGAGGTGTTCTGCTACGGCAGCAATCAGCGTTTCCAGCGACATCTTGGAACGAATGTTTGGTAGGAACTAAGTTACGCAGGTTGTTCTCTGGGACAGATCTGAGCCGAGGGACGACGGCAGAACGAGATATCCCCATTGGCTATCGATGGATTTTCCACCTTTCCCTCCTAGACGCGTCATAGCTCATTTACATAAAGTTGGAGTCGCCGAGTCCACCCGCCTCCGCCTGTTCCTCTTTTCCCTCTTTGTCCGCCTGGCGCCCAAAACACAATGAATGACTTCCGGGATCATTTTCCTCTTTGTGCCTCTTAGTCCAGTGATATTTTTGAGATATATGCATCCTAGAGGCATTTTTTAGTAAAAGTTGGGAACAGGACTTTTTTTCACAATTAAGATGTGCTGAATTCAACTAGCCCTGTTCCCACGCTAAATTTTGAGTTTAAGACCATCTAATTAGCATAAACAAAATGGCTGCAGAAATGGCAATTTTGGGCTCTTTCTAAGGGTGGGCATCATTATAACATGGACATGAATTCATATAGTTCACATGTGTGCACTTAGAAATGTCCTTGGGCAATAGACCAAAGGTACAGGTTATGAAAAAGTGAAAATATAAAAAATTTAAATCCATTATTATGCCTATAAACTAATTTCCAATGGCGAGGGGGGGGGGGGGGGGGGGGGGGGGGGGTGTCAATAAAATGTTTTGAAAGACAAAAAACTTTCATGAAAATGTCACTGCATTCATGCAACAAGCCTCCTCATCAATATGATGCTGGCATAAACACATTGAGGTGCACTGCATTCCTGATTTCCTGCACTTGCAGCGTTGAGTCATGCATTGTTTTTTGCATGCACAGGCTACCATCTCTAGGCAACTATCTGGAATTGGACTCAGTGCCATCAATAATAGGTTGCAGTCCTGATTCCACGAGTCTCCATCCCATCTGAGAGGGTTCAGGGAGATCTGGTGTGGGGCAATTGGCATTTCTCCATACCATTGTTTGATAGTGTTACCCTCATCAAATGGAAACGCAGTGCATCACTTGTTGGAGCCATAGCCTCTGGGTTCCCCATCTTGGAGAACAATACATGCCGTGCTGCATCAACAGAGTCTGTTCTGTGCACATTGTAGATTCTGCAGACAAATGTTTCTGAAGATTTGATTGTTTCGTCTGTGAGTTCACCAATGCCCAAATTCTTCAGCAAGTCATGGTGCTTTACAAAGACCTTCCATGATGATCGTTTGGTGTGATTTGCAATGTAAGAGGTGGTGTCACACCCAGTCAATGCATGAAAAGCTAGCAAGGATGCTGCTGAGCCTCTTGGTAGTTTGTTGAAAACTGCATCAATGGGTATATACCGCCGTTTCTTAGATGTACCTGACATCATCCAGAGGTGCTTACATTGCATACTTTGAAAGTGGGATACCAATATTAAGAGAACATCAGTATCCCTAGATGACACAACAACCGTATCAAACTGACTGTGAATGGCATGTAGAACCAATCGTGTGTCAGCTTCCTCATGTGTAGATTTCAGGGGTGACAAATCAGTTGTACTTTTTGATGACTTGACCTCAAGTTCCACTTTAAATCCCCCTGCAACTACAATTTCTTTATTCTTAGGCGCCTGCAAACACAGTTCCTCTGATAAGAAATGTGCCAGATCTGCCTTATTTTCTGCTAGTGACAGAAAATTCGACCAGATCTTTGGAAGAGGTACATCACGGCCTTCCACAACCCGTCTGACAGGCCGTGCTGCTTTTACTGCGCCGAGTTCTGGTTGTACCCTTGATTGTCTCTATCCTGTACCTGTCAAACACAATATCAATTCTTTGATATTTGGAACCCAGTTTCAAAACTGTTTTCACAAATATGTTGGCTAGATCTCCAAAGGTCACAGCATCATCAGGCTTTCCAAGAGCTACAACCAATGCTTGCCCATCAATGATGAGGCAAGATGAAGTGTCATTAAGCTGAATGGTCTCTGGACAGTCTATGTCTTCTGTTAGGACATCAGCAAGCATGGACTTGTTTCCTGTGCGAAGTGTGCCATTCATTTCAGCAAGGGATACAGGGACTGGAAGAAGCTCATGCTTGAGTACAGATTGCAAATCAACTGCCCGCCCTGCCTCATAAGAAGTAATTAGACGTCGGAGGACATTTCTGTCCGCCTTCAGAACCCTTTTCTTGTCATTGTCCTTTGAGTGTTTAACTACTTCATATAAGGTGGCAAATGTTGGGGGATTATTCCTGCGCATGGGCTCATGGAATGAAACATGTCTTATTACTTTTCTTATCCACTATCAACCTGCCTGCTAATACATTTATGGGAGAAATCGTTTTTTTTTTTTTTTATAATATTACAGCTATTTAGCATAATAACATTGTTTTTGGCATTTTTCTTATTTCCCCAGCCTGTACCTGTGATCTATTGCCCATGGGAGTTTTCTTAGCAGTATACATGTGAACAATATAACTTTATCTACATGGTATCATGATCACCGTCTGAAGAAAGTGCCAAAAATCGCCATTTTAGCAGCCATTTTGTTTATGCAAATTAGATGGTCTAAAACTCAAAATTCAGCTTGGGAACAGGGCTGGTTGAATTCAGCACACCTTAATTATGAAAAAAAGTTCTGTTCCCAACTTTTACTAAGAAATGCCTCTAGAGCCATATACAAGGACTTTTTCTTGAAATACCACTAGTCTATCTTTGGACTTTAATGACTCTGAAGTATTTTCATATGCATTCAGTGGATTAAGTCAAATAAGTATTTTCGATTTATATTTTATTCTATAATGAAGCCAACATTGGTCTCCTGCCTTTTATTTTATTTTAGATTATGTTCTCCATCCCTTGATGAGATATGAGATGATCTCCATGCTCGCTAGCATGATGCCATGCTAGCGGTACAGCTAGCTGTATCACTAGCTCTAACACTAGCTGTATCGCTAGCTGTATCACTAGCTGTATCACTAGCTCTATCGCTAGCTGTGTCATGTTGGTGTCACATGATGTTCTTGAATGTTCCTCTCACAGCTCAGTGGTCAGCAGGTATCTGTAGTTTCCAGCTCCACCCAACAGCCTCCATCTCTTCATGTATGTTGTGATCATGCATTTCATCAGCTGAACCTCTGTGTCTTGTTCATTCTCAATGAGATGTGTTTGTTTTTTACAGCGCTACATGGTAATGATGACTGGACAGTTACTTGCACATCTAGTAATGTCTGCTCTGTAAGAGGATCAACGGTTGACATCAGCTGTACCTTTAAATACCCTGAGAAACAACATGACCTCTCTACCACAGTCCTGGAAACACTGTGGTTTACTAAAGAAGACAGAAACCAGAAACCAGTTGATCTTCTAAGTGATGCAGACTATACAGGTCGTGTTGAATCCAGCTGTGGAGAGATCAGCTGTATCGGGTCCAGCTGTAATAGAAAGTGTACTCTGAGTATCAGAGACCTGAGACAGAGTGACTCTGCTGTCTACAACTTTAGGTTCAAAACAAACCAACCAGGTGGGGAACATACTGCTAACCCTGGAGTGGCTTTATCTGTGACAGGTACACTTTGATTTACAATGTCTATTCAACATTGTGTGTGTGTGTGTATGTGTGCTTTTTTGTGTCTATTTAATCAGAATAATGTTGTATTACATTTGTGTCATTTGTTCTCCGACCCAGATCTCCAGGTGAAAGTGTCTCCTTGGGACGACCACACTAAACATCTGGATTGTGACAGCATGTGTGCTAACCCTACCTACATCTGGTACATAAATGAACAGAATTTAGGACAATCAAGGTCCATCAGGAGCTCCATTAACTCTGACCACAGCTATGCATGTGCTGTTAAAGGATACGAACGTCTCCCCTCTCCTTCAGTGTGTAAGTCAACTCCACAGTACGCTGACATGAGGTCAGATGGAATCGACCTTTAGTGTAAAGAATTACATTTTACTAATTCTGTCTAAATGAAGGATCAAACGGTCCATGTGTAGAGAGATGCTACCTAAGGTACTTTTATCCAAAGCGTCTTACAATACCGTGAGCGCATACATTTTTAGCCTGGGTGGTCCCAGTGGGAATCGAACCCCTAACCCTGGCCATGTTAATGCCTTGCTCTAGCGGTTGAGATGGTCAGGACCATTACATCCCCTCTCTGTGAAAATGATCAGCGGTCAACATGAGGAGGATAGACAGGCACAGAGGGGGGGGGGGGGGGAGGCATGAGGGGTGCAGTGTGTGTATTAGTGGAGGTAGTATATTTATAGGAGTAGTCTTACTTAGTATGCATTGCCTGGATGGACATCTACATGTTGTATGTTGAATGGGATGTCCTGTATTGTTTTGTTGTTGGTCAGCCCTTGCTCCACAAAACGATTCTCCCACAGGAGACAATAAAACTAACCTTAACCTATTCTGTCACGTGTGTGACTAGCCGCTCTCTACAGGACCCAGTTATCTAGCAACATCTGCTGTAGGGAAATAAAGTTGCTCTAAATATTAGAAAGAATAAAGGAGGTCCTTTTTAATCTCTTTTAATAGACAATACCCCACCAGTAGTATGTTCTTCCACTCCCACCATATTTCTGCTGTATAAACTACAGCTATAATGGCGCTATTTCTGATATACTTCTCAGGTCTCCAAGGAAACAGCTGCACTAGAGTGTCCTACCCCACCAGAACCATGTGTGTCCTGCAAGGAACATCAGTGAACATCTCCTGCACATACAGTCATCCTCCAGATGCAACACTCAATTCTACATACTGGTTTAAATGGAGAGCTAACCAAGAGCCCAGTGACCTCCAGTCAGACTCTGAATATGAAGGTCGTGTTGAGTACCCTGTAGAAGAGACGGGACGCTCCACTCTGAGAATCACTGACCTCAGAGTCACAGATTCAGCAGAGTACCGCTTCACATTTAAAACAAGTCACTATAAATGGAAAAGTATTTTACATGGTACAACTCTGACCGTCACAGGTACTATTACTATGTATTTTCATATTTTTAGTATGAATAATGTGATTGACTGTATGAATCTACAGCGGTTCAACTATTAATATCACAACCTCACTTCCTTATTCAGGCCTGAGGGTGGAGGTGACTCCTGTTGCCACGGTGACAGAGGGACAGAGAGTGACATTGACCTGTATCACCAGTTGTCCTCTGGCTGATAAGCCCTCCTACATCTGGTACCAGAACAATGGTCCTGTGACCGGGTCAGAGAACCCAAAGAACCAGCTGGTTCTGGACCCTGTCGGTCTTCAGCATGCCGGGAACTACTCTTGCTCCGTCAGAAACTACCCACACCTCCGCTCTCCTGAGGAGACGCTCACTGTTCAATGTACCATGAGTATCCTACATCATACTTCATCTGTTTCTGATTGGCTCAATCTGCCTAGCCTCGTGAGACCACCCTGATCTCCTGATCTCCAGCTCATGACTGGCTGGGCAGTAATTCATTTCCACATATGGGAACGGCCTTATGTTGTTCAAAAAACTCAGACAACCAATCAGATGAAATAACTAATAATAAGTAAAACTCTGCTCTAACACTGATTGGTTCATCCACTTATTGGGTTTAGAAAGTGGGTTTCATCAGGAGCGAAGCCAGACTGGTCTTCAGAGAAACTGACATGTGATCAGGATGGTCTCAGGAGGCTACAATCTGCCAGTGATGTCACTTGACAGCAGTAACCTTGTTGAGCCAGAGGTGGTGCTGCCACTGCAGTTAGATTCATGTTTTTGGTTACTCTTTAAAGATAAACTGGATTTAGTATAAGGCTTGAACATTTTCATGACACAAGCCTTACATCTTACTAATGCTTCGGTCTTACACTTGGGTATACACTTGTTATTCATTAATGTGAGGTAATTGTTCCTTCAAAAAAGCTTGCTGTTTAAAGAGCAACACTTGAATAAAACTTTGGTAACAGCACCATCTATGGTTGGACAGAGTCTTGCAATGGCTCTATTGAAATTCTGATTGACTGAAATCATGTGTTGGCACTTTTATTAACTTTGGTGCTGTATGAGCACAACCTTGTTGTATGTCCAAGTTTGATTTGAGTATCCATAATATTTATTCATCAATTAGAGATGTGTTTCAGTTACATTTAGACTGTCTTATGAACATAAACAGATGTCTTCATCATAATACCACATTACTTCTGATGCTGACGTTTTGGTTCCCTTCTCATGGAAAGTTCACATGAATGAAGCGTTAAATCACTGTTTTCCAGACAAATCATCATCACTGACAACTGTAGCTGTAGGAACCGTTGCTGTCTTACTGGCCACCATGGTCATCTTCCTCCTCATCATCCTCAGGATGAGGTGAGACTGTCAGTCAGTCAGTCAGTCTCTCTCTCTCTCTCTCTCTCCCTCCCTCCCTCCCTCTCCCCCTCTCTCTCTCTGCTTAATGTCTCTGTTGTCTCCACCAGAAGAAAGAGGGCTTCCAGAAAAGCCTGTGGCCAGCGAGGAAGGCCAGATACCGGGGAGGAGGTGAGAGATAACCCATCCTTTACTAAGACACACAGTGGACATTTCTAGTGTTTCTTTAGCTGTTTGTTACTCTAGCCTTGTCACAAGGAGACCTTTCTGCCAATATGCACATATAATGATACATGTATAATTTATATTATGAATATAATAATAATAGAGCTGAGCTTTAAAGAGGAACCATCAACCTCAGCTATGTTCTCTCATTAAAGACTCTGTGTGTTATTGTGTATATACCAAAATGTGAGTACAAATTAACGTTCATAAATATTAGAAATGTTTTTTTTTAAATGCTGTTTTGCTGTTTGCGCTGTGATCAGGACAGTGTGGGAGTGGCACGCTTGATTGACATCTACCTAGCCACGCCTCTTTCAAATAATATTACTAACCCAAGTATTATATGAACACATCGTCAGAGAAGTATACAAATGTCCATATTTGCATTGCAATCATAAGTCATTAATAGCAAGAGACACACTATGAATCATTACAATTGAATTGGTGATAGTGATCAACCTTCAAATGAAATGTGAGGCAAACGTTGGATGACTATAATTAGTCCAATTTGAAGAACACAAAACACACAAAAACATTTTTTTTCTAGATTTCTCTTTTGTGAGATCAAGAGTGAGATCTAGGGTGACGTCTAGAGGACAAACTGGGAGCTGGAGAGACTTCTGCCAGTGAGCAGAATGAGAAGATGGAGTAATGGAAGTAATGACATCTAATCCAAGCCAATTAATATGTTGTTGATTTGTCAACATTAAGAACCAGCTCAACTGTTGGAGGGAACCTAGCAGTGATTAGAAAGAGGAATATGTTTAAGGAAGGAGACTCTTGAAGTGATCCTACAGCAGCCTGCATGGTGGGACCATGAGTCACCACCAGGGGTCTCTACATGAACCAGAAACACATGACCTTCAGGACCGCCTTTTAACACAGTAAAGTGTTTCTAAATGTCCTCTTCTGTCCTCTCTCCCCTTCAGCCACTTCCTGATCCTGAGTATGAAAACTTACCTCTGACCAATCGCTCGAGTCCTGCAGCACAGAGAAAACCAATAGAAGAACAGGATGACATTTACACAGATTTGAGAAAGTAAGAGGCTTACTCAGGGACAGCGTTGGGTAAAATCTGCTTTCCCGGGTGACTGAAGTTCATAACATCTCCGTTTTCTTTTCAGGGATGCTGACCAGACCTCAGAGTTGTACAGCACCCTAAACCCTGAAACAACTTATTTTAGATGAAAAGTGATGTAGTGGGTTACATGGTAGTGCTATGGATTCATCCTGGCCCAAATCTCCACTTAAAGGACAATACCGGTCTCAAACCATCGTAACCGTCTCTCCTTGCTTCACTAAAACATTTGTTACCAATATAATTTGTCAAAATGACTTCACTGCACCAATTCTGCCAAAGACCAATAATCGTGTGCGTGCACCTGCCATGAATGTGAACAAAGGCGATAAAGCATTTTCCTATTTTTTAAATCAATGTATGTCGCTCAGTGGACAACATAACAGTGAACCATCAGATATTTGACCAAATGTCACCAAAGTACTGTATTGGTGTTGTTAACATTAGTGGATGGCGTGTTCACGTGAAATGCTCTCAGACAGAATCGGCAGAACAAAGTAATTTTGACAAATTGTATTGAAATCGGATGTTTTAGTGAAGCCAGGAGAGACGGTTACAATGGTGTGATCACCCTGACCGGTATTATTCTTTAAATGCACATGCCTGACTGAAGTTTTAAAAATGTACAATAGCATGCTACTGCATTACCTGTCATTGGCCTTTTGGGTTACCGGGTAACGACAATCAAACATCCTGGCTACACACCCCCAAATCTAATTGTAGTGAGTGGGAGTGGCTTGTGCAGGACAGCGACAGCCTGAACAGCTATATAGCCCACCCCTAAATGTTAAGCAGCACAATAGGCGAGTCCCTCTATAGGTTAAACACGTGCTATTGCATGCATAACCTCTGATTGGCTGATCAGGTTGGTTGGTTACCCGGTCACCTGCCGATGTGACACACCTGTCCTCCTTACTGAAGCTGAATGGAAGGGCCCCTGAATGATAAAAGCTGAAACCATTTTTGAATGGTGGGTGAGGGGTTTGGTTCTCCTTTCAAGGCTTGTGGCTTCCCCTCATTCTGGCTCTCTGCTGCTGTCCAGGGCTGCGTTCCAAAAGTCTGTCTCCCGCGCTTCACCTCGCTCTTCCTGCTTAATCTCTAGATGTTTTCCTCGATCTGCATTGTACTCGCTGCTCCAATTGCAGAATGCGCACCGTCTTGGGCACCGAGGATACATCAGTGTATCCTAACATTGGTTTGTGCTGACCTGCTTTTACACACAAACCTTCATTCATTTAACCTTTATTTACTTATTTGTTGTGCTATTTTTTGATTGATGTCAATAAAATGTGATAAACTACTACTTTTACTGTGTGGTGGTTTCCCTCTATGGTTGTGTTTGCCTGAGAAAGTCGTAAGTCTTAAATGACACAAGGAATGTGATCTCACCAAGATATATGTTGAGGTTTGAGTTTTCAAAAAGCTTAGCCAGTATTTAGATGCCAAGTGTCCTCTAATGTCGGCCTGTGAAGCTCATTGGTGGAGCGCAACCATAGACTGTATAACATAGAGTCAATGAGAGCTCTTAGCCTATTGGTGGACTACTACCACTTAGTGTGGCGTGTTGTGCATACATTCACTGGGACAGTGATATAAGAGGCAGAAGTTGGTTGGGTTAAAACGATGTGGAAGCAGAGGCAGGTTGGGGTCACAAGGATTTTCAGACCTGAAAAAGGGGTCCTGGACCAAAGAGTTGTGGAGCCGTCGGTGCAGACGATACCACGTGAATAACCACTCCCATTCACTCACCCAGGTGAATAACCACTCCCATTGACTCACCCAGGTGAATAACCACTCCCATTTACTCACCCAGGTGAATAAGCACTCCCATTTCCTCACCCAGGTGAATAAGCACTCCCATTGACTCACCCAGGTGAATAACCACTCCCATTTACTCACCCAGGTGAATAACCACTCCCATTGACTCACCCAGGTGAATAACCACTCCCATTTACTCACCCAGGTGAATAACCACTCCCATTGACTCACCCAGGTGAATAAGCACTCCCATTGACTCACCCAGGTGAATAACCACTCCCATTGACTCACCGAGGTGAATAACCACTCCCATTGACTCACCCAGGTGAATAACCACTCCCATTGACTCACCCAGGTGAATAACCACTCCCATTTACTCACCCAGGTGAATAACCACTCCCATTCACTCACCCAGGTGAATAACCACTCCCATTTACTCACCCAGGTGAATAACCACTCCCATTTACTCACCCAGGTGAATAAGCACTCCCATTTCCTCACCCAGGTGAATAAGCACTCCCATTGACTCACCCAGGTGAATAACCACTCCCATTTACTCACCCAGGTGAATAACCACTCCCATTGACTCACCCAGGTGAATAACCACTCCCATTTACTCACCCAGGTGAATAACCACTCCCATTGACTCACCCAGGTGAATAAGCACTCCCATTGACTCACCCAGGTGAATAACCACTCCCATTGACTCACCGAGGTGAATAACCACTCCCATTGACTCACCCAGGTGAATAACCACTCCCATTGACTAAGTTCAGACCCCAACACCACAGTAGTTGTGTTGTAGGATGCAGGTGGGAACACAGGTCCCTCCACTCTCTCCAGACCTGATGGAGGACAGAGTGGATTCACTTTATTTATAGCAGACATGTATTTCAAATGAATGTCTACTGAATGTCGTAAAGTATTAAAATAAGTATCACTTGAACATAAAACCTGACAACAGCAGGTTGAGGTCTTGGTAGTACAGTGTTCACTAAATGTCTATTGATCCTCTACAGATAATCGGAGGGCATGTTGACAGTGCATTTCTACAGTCTATCAGTTCAACAATGTAATGTCATTTGAAGAGAAAGATTCTCGGTTATAGTTGAGTTTTCAATAAAGGTCTGTTGATCATCTACAGATTAGCAAAGGGAAAAATTATGTTTATTGGATTTGTTTTTCTGCAGCAGGTGTTCAATGGATGTTGAATGGCGACATGGTGGAGTCCAGGCAAACTGGAAAGTGAAAGGGGAAACCCCATCACTTTTCCTTGACTTGCTGCAGTTTTGCAGCAGGTTCATCCAGAAACAACTGCCAAACTGAACATGGTGTGTAGTGCCTGCAGTACCTGCAACCAGACGGCAGAGGGTGCATGTCTGCGCCTGGTTTCTATTTATTATCAGATGTTTAGGCACATTAAACGAATTACCTTCCAGTGTACACAAACATCATTATCTTTTATCTTTTATCTGCTACACTAAAATAACAAGGATGACAAAAGAAGAAACGCTTCAGGAAGCAGCTGTATTGTGATTGGCCGGAAGGTCAGGTGACGTCACCACACCTGCACATGAACGACAAATCCAACCAATCAGTCTACTGAGGCGGAAGTAGATCATGTAGTCTTTTAACATGTTTTAACATGTAGTTTTAACATGAACTGTACCGTTTTAACGCTTGATTAACACTCATCTGAAAGTGTATCTGCCATAGCAGTGATGGAAGTCAAAGTGAAGCATAAAGTAAGTCAAATTCAATTAACTGTCCGTCGCAGTCCAGTTAAGCCAGTTAATTAAGCAAACAGTTCCATGGAAACTGTCGTCACTAAAGTTGAACCGCCCCGTGTGGCTCAGCAGGGTTAGGGTACTGTACAACCATTTGGTTTAAGCCAAAGACACAAGTGTTCATTATCAGATGTGCAGTAGGCCTACAGGGTCAATATTACAAATATATCATTAGGATCCATCTATCCCAACATCTTTCCTCGACTCTTTTCCCCTCACTTCTACCTGTTCAGGTGTGTGTGTGTGTGTGTTGGGTTAATTAATTTGGTTAATTGGATTAATTGTGTGGTTGCCACACCTCCAATTAGGGCTGGGCGAAATATGGCCAAAATCTTAACCTCATACACACAGAATCAATACACAATAAGAGGTTGACAATGGATCCTCATGGATACGTAATCCAGTGATCCCTGTATTGAGTCTGCAGCTTTGCTAAAACAAGCATGTTAATCGTTGGTGGCTGGTGGGTTAAAACGCTCCCTAGTTATAGTGAGGGCTGGACAGCCTTCAGAGGGGCTTTGTAGTCATGATCTCTCAACACCGGTCACGCCAAGGCTTCATAATGATCTGGAGGAACCTAAAGAGCTGCGTACATTACAGGCGTCTGCTGTGTGTGTGGGACTTTTTTTTTGGTTGCTTATTTTCCAAGTCTTGCTCTTTTCTGTTCTCTCTCTTTACAACTTAAATCTGACCTACAGCACCTTTTAACGTACCGCACATTGTGTTGCATTGTGTCGAGGTAATTAAGGAGCAGGTAGGGGTTAGGCAGTACGGAGACAGGTGTATGAAATGTGCTTCATACTATAAATATCGGCTTGATTGAGGAACTAGCTGATAGCGCAGGACAGATATGTTCATCTTCTGCTATGGTTTGGCAGCGAGGCGATGTTGCGCAATCCTTCTGTGTGTTTGTACTCCTGCAGTACATTATCTTTGGGAAGTTGTATTTATGAGTTTCTAGACAGTGAAGCAGACCGACACATTACACTACCGAGCAGGTAGGGGTTAGGCAGTACAGAGACATGTCATTAAGGAGCAGGTAGGGGTTAGGCAATACAGAGACAGGTCATTAAGGAGCAGGTAGGGGTTAGACAGTACAGAGACAGGTCATTAAGGAGCAGGTAGGGGTTAGACAGTACAGAGACAGGTCATTAAGGAGCAGGTAGGGGTTAGACAGTACAGAGACAAGTCATTGAGGAGCAGGTAGGGGTTAGACAGTACAGAGACAGGTCATTGAGGAGCATGTAGGGGTTAGACAGTGCAGAGACAGGTAATTGAGGAGCAGGTAGGGGTTAGACAGTACAGAGACAGGTCATTGAGGAGCAGGTAGGGGTTAGACAGTACAGACACAGGTCATTAAGGAGCAGGTAGGGGTTAGGCAGTACAGAGACAGGTCATTAAGGAGCAGGTGGGGGTTAGGCAGTACAGAGACAGGTCATTAAGGAGCAGGTAGGGGTTAGGCAGTACAGAGACAGGTCATTAAGGAGCAGGTAGGGGTTAGGCAGTACAGAGACAGGTCAATAAGGAGCAGGTAGGGGTTGGGCAGTACAGAGACAGGACATTAGGGAGCAGTTAGACAGTACAGAGACAGGTCATTAAGGAGCAGGTAGGGGTTAGACAGTACAGAGACAGGTCATTAAGGAGCAGGTAGGGGTTAGACAGTACAGAGACAGGTCATTAAGGAGCAGGTAGGGGTTAGACAGTACAGAGACAGGTCATTGAGGAGCAGGTAGGGGTTAGACAGTACAGAGACAAGTCATTGAGGAGCAGGGAGGGGTTAGACAGTACAGAGACAGGTAATTGAGGAGCAGGTAGGGGTTAGACAGTACCGAGGCAGGTCATTAAGGAGCAGGTAGGGGTTAGACAGTACAGAGACAGGTCATTAAGGAGCAGGTAGGGGTTAGACAGTACAGAGACAGGTCATTAAGGAGCAGGTAGGGGTTAGACAGTACAGAGACAGGTCATTGAGGAGCAGGTAGGGGTTAGACAGTACAGAGACAGGTCATTGAGGAGCAGGTAGGGGTTAGACAGTACAGAGACAGGTCATTGAGGAGCAGGTAGGGGTTAGACCAGTGTTTCCCAAAGCCTGGGTCGGGACCCACAGGTGGGTCGCACAGGATTTTAATTGGGTCGCCAAATACCTCTGCAAAATCTTAAGATTATTTTCATCTGCAGTACATACTTTGTCCACATGGGGGTGTTGCCGTTTCTACCCATTGGCATTAAGCTGCTGCTGTCCTCTCACGTTCAGCCTAAATCTCGCGGGCTCACATCCATACCAAACGATTTTCAAAAATTGTCGTCAATAAAAAAAATTAGCCTGTTTTTGATATTAAATGTGCTCGGATAATTATTATATGATGAATCTAATATAAAAGGCTGCTATAGAATAAATTATGTTTGTTGTACTAATGATATGAAAAAAAGGAGAGCCTGTTAAACTAAATGCATTTGTTTGATGTAATTTATAAAGTTATATTTGAAATGTGTAGGCCAATATTGGTTTACTCATTAAATGATGAGCCTGTTAACTCACTTAAATGCATTAATCAATAATAAGTGCAAAACATGAAGTTATTAAAGAAATGTCTCTTTGAAATGTGTGGTTCATCCATTCAATAGGTCTATAATACAATAGTCCTAGCATAAAGTGATGGGGAAATGGCAGTGATAAGGTTCAGGAACGTACATTTATGTGCAATTATGCTCTTCTCGCGATGCCTTAACGTGAATTGGGTCGCGGTGGTTTGTCATTTTCAAAAAGTGGGTCCCCAGAAGAAAGGTTTGGGAAACACTGGGTTAGACAGTACAGAGACAGGTCATTAAGGAGCAGGTAGGGGTTAGACAGTACAGAGACAGGTCATTAAGGAGCAGGTAGGGGTTAGACCAGTGTTTGGGACCCCACTTGGGGTCACCTGATAAGCATATGGGGACTCCCCCAAAAATGCATATGGGGGAGTAGATCCACAAAAGTTTGGGGTCGCAAACATTTTCAGAGCTAGAACTGGGGTCAGGGGTCCAAAAACGGTTTGGAACCACTGGGTTAGATGGTGAACAGAGAGTCTTTAGCTCGGGGACCAGCAACCTAGACAACAGTAGACTAGCTGCTAGACTAGACTGAAACACTCCCTCTGGTGGCTGTCCTCTGGAGGTGCACCAGGCAGAGCCCCAGCAGGACAGACCCAGTTTGCAGGCCCGTCACTGGAGGGATTATCTGGGGATCTCTCCCCACCGCTCTGGGGACACCCAGGGATCTCCAGGTGGAGGAGGTTAGCGAAGGGGATGCCTAGTGATGCCCTGTTTCCACGGTGACCCTAATTGCAATGGATTACAAATTCAATAATGAAAACATAAACCAGGAACAAGTAGGAACACCAAAACCATGACATTGTTTTAAGCTAAACAGTCGACCTCCGACCTCCTCTCCAGTACAGTAATGTGAACCTGTGGTCCAGCTGCTCTACAGCACGCTGTCCACTTGTTTGTTGAAACAAGCAGCGGTGGAAGAAGAACTCAGATATTTTACTTCAGAGTTATATAGCAAGACATTCAAACGATGACACATCACACCATTTCTACATTGGTCTGAGGTCATCAGTGATTTCACCTCCGTTTACCTTCTAGCAGACTGCTTATTTCAGGGTAGCTGCACCGTTAAATGTTAAATGTGGTCTGAATAAAGATCTGCTTTATTCAGACACCCCAAGGTAGTGTACTTTCTCCCTGGCGATTGACGTAATAAAAATGACCATCATGAGAAAACCCCTCCGTAATAATAACAATCAACCTATACATACAGCATGACCAAACTACTTATTACTTGTGCTAACTTAGAGGGTCACGAGGAAGCCCCTCTCAAATGTGTTTACAACCTAGAGACAATGGCTGCTGTGTCCTGCTGTCTGCAATCACATGACACAGCAGTCTGGCCCTACAGCCTGACCCCAAGTGTGTATCGACATAGGAAGAGGAAATGTCGCTCACATGTTTTAGAAAGTATATATACTATGTGTTAAAACATAAGAGTCAGTGGCTTCATGAACCTCCTCCGGATTGCATGATTGATTGCGCTCTGTAATAAATAATTTTACTATTATACTTTATTCATTCTCTGAGTCCTACCTTTATTAAAATGGAGCACCTCCACTATAACGGCGAGCTGAGACACGTCACTTGGCGAGCCAGCAGGAGGGTCCGACTTCGGACGCTCACTCCAGGTGAAGCCGTGTCTTCTCAGTCAACTGGGCCCACAGGTCAAAGGTGAGCAGAGCCCTTTAAATCTGTGTTTAGTGTTGACTGGGTGGGCATGGTAAGTCTGTTGTGAATAAAGTTGTCATTCTCCTAAAATAACCTAAATATTAGTGGCACTGGTGTTATTTAATAATTAAACTAAATTAGGCTAAAAGAGGGATGGAAAGAATAATGAATGTAGAAATAAAATTGATGCTGAATCAAAAGGTTTAAAGCAGTTACATATATGCTTATATGACTTATATGTAAGAGACGAATACTCGGTGAGTTAATTTGCCACAGTAGGATTAAAGTCTCTGCTGAACAAACTTGATTTTGAGCATGTACACATTTTTTATAGTTATGCATTTGCGCGTGCCTAGAATGGTTTATTATATGTATTTGAGAGTCGAAAGGTTATCAGAGGTCCCTCTACCCACACAGTAGCCTATCAGAGGTCTCTCTCCCCACACAGTAGCCTATCAGAGAAGTATTTTGATCTAAAATCAAGCGCTATAAAAGAGTGTGAATGCCCAACTGGTGGTGCTGAGGCTGACTGAGTCCTCTAGAGATGCGCATCACCAGCGCCATTGGTGATTGCATTTCTGTTTACGTAATTGAATTCATTATCGGATGGTGATTTCAGTCTATGGAAATGGTGAATTGGAAGTCCATCTTCATATTGGTTCAGACCGATATAAGAGACACAACAGAAAACAGACACAACAGACTGTTGTGCAGCGGTGTATGGAAACAAACTGAATGTACTGTGTGTGTAGTGATGATACCGGCAAGGAGTGCAGCCAGGCATTAAACAGCTTAGCGAGGGCTGGGAAACTCCTGCTATATCTCCTCACTCTCTGTGAGACGAGCCAGTCGCCAAACACCTGAGGGTGGAGAGGATTTGGACACCGCCAATAAGTTGGTGCGTTGTCTGAAAACACGCTCCCTTCGTCTTATGCAGCCTGCAGCCCACCACATCCTCTAACAACACTAGACCAGTCCCCACCACATCCTCTAACAACACTAGACCAGTCCCCACCACATCCTCTAATAACACTAGACCAGCACGCACCTCCTACAGCTTCCCTAATTTTTTCATGACATGACTTCATGCATAGTCGAATTACCTTATATGGGATCTTGATATAATTATTGTATAGGCCTAATGTAGGCCTATACAAGGGGGGAGATGAAGAGGAACATTGGAAAACATTGGTTCTCTCCATATCTACAAGCCACCATAGAAAACTACATAGCCGATTCCAGATGACACCCCCATTCCAGAACGACAAAACCTGAATGTGGGAGACTGGGTGTACATCAAGGCACACAAAAGGAAGCGGGACGAGCCGCGTCAAACCGGCCCTTTCCAAATAACGTTGCTCACCCCACAGCCCTGAAAGTCTGTGGGAAAAAAGGAGATCCAGAGCGACCTGGCCACCCTGGCCCAACCTCATGAACCAGAGCCGCTAACCCGTCCACTACCCACAGCTAAGAACCACATTGAAGCGGAACCGAGTGACCCGATCCATCCGGATCCACCATCACCGTACATACGCCGCGCTCGAAAAACACATAAGACGTCACAGATAAAAATGCTCCACATCCTAATCTAATACGGAACGGTCTACCCCTCAGATATTGAGCAGGTCGCCTCAGCTCCAGGGGATACCTCACAAACTACGTGGTGGGCGGACTTGGCATACACCCCCCAAACCACTTTGCTCCTGTATGTAGACAGCCATCGGGAAAGCGGATTCATCCGGACCGACGGGCAACTATGAATGTTTCCAAAACATCGTCTCCTCACGTCCTTCGCGTCAACATAATGTGCGCCTCTTTCAAGGCAACTAGTCTATCATCTATTTATTATATTGACTCTACCACCGATCAACCCACGACTGGGACGGCAACCCGGTCACCGCACAAACACAGAACTGAATTTGCACACACTCTTGACCCTCCGGTCTCTCTTTCTCTATTCTAGTTACACTTACTTATGTTTAATTAGTTGACGTTAGTTAACGTTTGTAGATCATTTTATCTCATAAGTACGTGTGCTGCAGAAGTGTAATGGTCTGTCCAGCTGGTGGGGAGCTGGGAAAGGGCCCCAGGGGAGGAGCCTGATCTTTAGGACCAAATAGTAAACCATGCATAGGTGGATGTGATTGGTTAGTGCATGGAGGAAACCACTAAGGGAGCAAATATAACATGAAGTCTGGACCAAGAATATCAGTTCTTTGCAAACCAACTGGGCCTTTGGTGTTACTTGTTTACAAGTGATAATAAAAGTCTTGAATCTTCGTCTTTCTCATGTCTCTTATTTTATTAAAGTGTGGTTTATCCACGACACTATCTGTTGCCAACAGCAGTTTGGCCACACGGCCGGTACGCATAAAGATGTGGACATACAGCTATTCCTAGAAGGGCCTGTCTGCCGAGACGGGAAGAGGAGGTGTCACTCACATGTTTCAGAAAGTATATCTATGTGTTAAAACAGAAGAGTGAGTGGCTTCATGAACCTCCTCCAGATTGCATGTACGATTGCTCTTTGTAATAAATAATTTTACTATTATACTTTACTCATTCTTCGAGTCCTACCTTCATCCAAATAATGCCACCATAATACTCAAGGGGGCACAAAGGGAGAAACAATTGGGACCCATATGCACCCCATTCTGAAGGCAGCACATTTAATAGCATCACTCCTATCAGCACACCTCCACTGTCACTGGACTGGCCCTGACTCACACTTGAGGGGGACATAGCCTCTCTGATGGAATCAGAGTCTGCATGTCTTCATCCACACCTTGGATGGTGCTACAAATAACAGCTGATTCATTCGCTGAAGAGGATGTTGCATGAAATGTTATCAAGTATGCCAAATACAATGACTTTTATATTTCTGAAAACGTTGGCTGCCTTCTGCATCATGCCAAGTCTTACTTACTCAGGGACACTGGCTTGACTACTGGAATCTGAAGGTTCAAATGAAGTGATGTAAAAACCTCCATTCATTTCACATGGATGCATCATGTACATACTAATCACATGTTTCTATTGTCATGGCTTACACCTCTTGAGCGTCCAACCTCACTGGAAACAAACATTTGAATTTCTCTGTTAAGGTCTAAAGAATGAGGTTATTATTTTCTGCATATTTCTCTGAAAATATCAAATAAAATTCAGTGTAGGCTACTAACCATAAACTTATATAGAGCTAGTTCCCTCCTCAACTGTGTAAAGAGGAAGGAAGTGATTGAACATTTTGGTCTACCATCACAAGCAGCAGACTTACCAGTTACCACAGACGCTATATGACCCACCAGCTCCCTCCTCTACAGTAAGATGCATTTTATTTAACTATTAACTTTAATTGTATTGCTTTACTTACAAACATAACATTCATATATTAATATATTAAACTTTTTTCAGATGTTTTTCTCCCTATAATGTTTCTGTATTTCTGATATCTCTAGAACAACACGCTGAGAGAAACAAACTATGAATCTTACAACAGCAGCAAGAGGATTTGTGGCTTTCCTTCTGTCACTACCAGGTTGGTACATTTACATTGTGAACATTGAGTTGAACTGTTTCAATGGGTAACATGACACCCAAGCAACTGGGATGAGGAGAGGGTGAAACCGCATGTTGTGAATAGATGTGACATCTAGAGACTCAACCTCTACAACGCTGTGTTTGGTAAAGAAGACCAATAGAGGAGAGAAATGACTACAGCCTCTTGTAGTCAAAGTTGTGTTGGATATGTTTTAGATGACAATCTTCTGGTTATTTTAATATTTCTCAGTCGCTAGTTAACTCAGAATTATTACAACATTGATGGGTTTATTCAGTTCCTCTTTAAATTTCACCAGAAGTTCAGAGTGAGATGACGTGTTTTGGCAGCGGCGGCCCCTCTCCCCCACCCAATTATTTTTGCAACTTAAAAACCACTTTCCAGAAATGTTTCATATTGTTCATAATTGACCAGCACAAGTAGAAATGAAAACAATTGGAAAATCTGATGAAACAAGACAAATTCAATGAAATAAAAAATGTCTTTATGAAATTTAAATGAATAGAAATGGCTGAATAAATTCATCCTCAGGACAGACTAGAGTCTAAAAGAAAATTGGGCCCATTAATAGGGCATAGGGTTAAGGATTGATTCAAGTCAGCCCCTTGGTCAGCTGTGTGTGTGTGTGTGTGTGTGTGTGTGTGTGTGTGTGTGTGTGTGTGTGTGTGTGTGTGTGTGTGTGTGTTGGTTTACATACGGTGCTCCATGTTGTAGATGTTTGTGGCAGATTTGGATGCCTTGATAACAGAGGTAGGGAACATGGTGGCTGAAGGCCATCTTCACCGTCATGATGGATGAAAGGGTCCATCAAGAGCCAAAGTGTTTCCGGTGTTGGTTTTGTTCAGCCCACCACTCGTTCAGCATCAGCATGTGAATGTGGAAGTACCAACACCAACTTGGCAGAGAGAGCCTCCCAAATCTGCTCATACCGCTCACCTTGGAAAAATGTCCATAGGAAGCCTTCAGAATGACCCTGTGTTATACTGTGCACTTGGTCCATAAAACACTTGGACTTTAATGACTCTGAAGTATTTTCATATGCATTCAGTGGATTAAGTCAAATAAGTGATTCTGTTGATTTATATTTTATTCTATAATGAGGCCAACATTGGTCTCCTGCCTTTTATTTTAGTTTAGATTATGTTCTCGATCCCTTGAGATGAGATGTGAGATGATGTCCATGCTCGCTAGCATTATACCATGCTAACGATACAGCTAGCTCTATCGCCAGCTGTATCACTAGCTCTATCGCTAGCTCTATCGCTAGCTCTATCGCTAGCTGTATCATGTTGGTGTCACATGATGTTCTTGAATGTTCCTCTCACAGCTCAGTGGTCAGCAGGTATCTGTAGTTTCCAGCTCCACCCAACAGCCTCCATCTCTTCATGTATCTTGTGATCATGCATTTCATCAGCTGAACCTCTGTGTCTTGTTCATTCTCAATGAGATGTGTTTGTTTTTTACAGTGCTACAGGGTAATGATGACTGGACAGTTACTTACACATCTAGTAATGTCTGCCCTTTAAGAGGATCAACGGTTGACATCAGCTGTACCTTTAAATACCCTGAGAAACAACATGACCTCTCTACCACAGTCCTGGAAACACTGTGGTTTACTAAAGAAGACAGAAACCAGAAACCAGTTGATCTTCTAAGTGATGCAGACTATACAGGTCGTGTTGAATCCAGCTGTGGAGAGATCAGCTGTATCGGGTCCAGCTGTAATAGAAAGTGTACTCTGAGTATCAGAGACCTGAGACAGAGTGACTCTGCTGTCTACAACTTTAGGTTCAAAACAAACCAACCAGGTGGGGAACATACTGCTAACCCTGGAGTGGCTTTAACTGTGACAGGTACACTTTGATTTACAATGTCTATTCAACTGTGTGTGTGTGTGTGTGTCTGTGTCTGTGTGTGTGTGTGTGTGTGTGTGTTCAACCCGGTATCATGCTTTTTAGTGGTCATAGTCACAAACATTAATCTATTGAATCGTGTCCTGGAGCAGGATTGACTTTTTTTCATGCTAGACAGAACGACATTTAGACCAAGCATTTTAAATGGGGGCTACTGATTGGCTGAGATTGTTGCGGCGGAGCATAGTTGGAACCTGATTGGCCGGCACGAAAAAGTGTCATACCGGGTTGTCCATTGTGTGCGCTTCATCATTTTGTCCACTTGCTGGTGTAACCTGCGTTGTGTTAGCTAGACTAGGAAGGACTGGGACACTCTCAGCATGCGGATGAAGAGGTTTATTATCTGCACAAAGAGTCATCAAACAAATATAGGGCATGAGCAAAGGTTTGGTCCGCCTGCAGCAGACGTCGTCCTTTCTGCCTATTACATTACTAATATTCTGTTATAGTAATATTCTGTTCTAATATTACTACAAGTTTCTATAAAATACTACATTTTACAACATTATTATGAAGTGTGTAAATAAATCAATGAAAATAAATTCAAAAAGGGTAAACACTCCACTCTTGTGGCGACAACCGGTACTGCATGTAAAATGCACAATGACGTGACGGCTCGTCATTCTAGAGCTAGGATGCTAGCGACGTCGCGAGTGGAAATGTAAAACATCCACGAGACATGAAGTGAACCGACACCACTGGCGTAACTATCGACGGTGCAACCGGTGCACCGGGACCCACACGCCGGGGGGGACCCATGAAGACGCCGGGGGGGGGGGGGGGGGGGGGGGGCATGAAGACGCCGGGGGGGGGGGGGGCTCCCCCGTCAACAATCGCGCAGCACCACCGGGTTGGTGTGTGTGTGTGTGTGTGTGTGTGTGTGTGTGTGTGTGTGTGTGTGTGTGTGTGTGTGTGTGTGTGTGCGCTTTTTTGTGTCTATTTAATCAGAATTATGTTGTATTATATTTGTGTCATTTGTTCTCCGACCCAGATCTCCAGGTGAAAGTGTCTCCTCATGACGACCAGTATATAAAGCTGGATTGTGACAGCATGTGTGGTAACCCTCCCATCATCTGGTACAAGAATGGAGAGTATTATGGACAAGAAAGGTCCTACGGGGTCTCCATTAACTCTATTGACAGCTTTTCATGTGCTGTTGAAGGATACGAACGTCTCCGCTCTCCTTCAGTGTGTAAGTCAACTCCAAGCTTATCAACCGCAACACACGAAGAAGTCAATAACTTCCGGGTCACAAAAATCGGACAAATTAAATATCAAAATCAAGTTCGGTCCGTGGCCCCGTTTATTAATTTCATATTTTTTATCTGAGCATAAAATCGAAAATACGAAAAACAAACCGTAATTTGTTTTATCACGGTATCAGATTCATGAACGAACAACGAAATAACAAATCGTTTTTTCATTTTCCGATTTTGAATTCTCAATTGAATATGAAAAGAACGAATGATAAACAGATTATTTTCGACCGGAAAAGTTGAAGCAGCTTATACATTTTTTTTAACAATAATAAAAACGACACAGATTCACGTCTGACGCTTTCGTGTGGCCGTGAGGGGGAAACGTTTGCAATGCTTGCTGGGAGTTGTAGTGCCGCACATGACGGGAGTTAAAGATGCGGGCCAAGGAAGTGAACACATGAATGCAGCGTGAAGTGAATGCATAGGGGAATAGGAGCGCGTGAATCATCGTCATTTAGAAATGAGATCACAGATGTATGAATCGAGATCTTGATTAGTATTAGTATTATGTTCTTCCACTCCCACCATATTTCTGCTGTATAAACTACAGCTATAATGGCACTATTTCTGAAATACTTCTCAGGTCTCCCAGGAAACAGCTGCCATAGAGTGTCCTACCCCACCAGAACCATGTGTGTCCTGCAAGGAACATCAGTGGACATCTCCTGCACATACAGTCATCCTCAATATGCACAACTCTATTATAAATACTGGTTTAAATGGAGAGCTAACCAAGAGCCCAGAGACCTCCAGTCAGACTCTGAATATGAAGGTCGTGCTGAGTACCCTGTAGAAGAGACGGGACGCTCCACTCTGAGAATCACTGACCTCAGAGTCACAGATTCAGCAGAGTACCGCTTCACATTTAAAACAAGTTACTATGAATGGAAAGGTATTTTACATGGTACAACTCTGACCGTCACAGGTACTAGTACTATTTATTTTCATATTTTTAGTATGAATAATGTGATTGACTGTATGAATCTACAGCGGTTCAACTATTAATATCACAACCTCACTTCCTTAATCAGGCCTGAGGGTGGAGGTGACTCCTGTTGCCACGGTGACAGAGGGACAGAGAGTGACATTGACCTGTATCACCAGTTGTCCTCTGGCTGATAAGCGCTCCTACATCTGGTACCAGAACAACGGTCCTGTGACCGGGTCGGAGAACCCAGAGAACCAGCTGGTTCTGGACCCTGTCGGACCTCAGCATGCCGGGAGCTACTCTTGCTCCGTCAGAAACTACCCACAGCTCCGCTCTCCTGAGGAGACGCTCACCGTTCAATGTACCATGAGTATCCTACATCATACTTCATCTGTTTCTGATTGGCTCAATCTGCCTAGCCTCGTGAGACCACCCTGATCTCCTGATCTCCAGCTCATGACTGGCTGGGCAGTAATTCATTTCCACATATGGGAACGGCCTTATGTTGTTCAAAAAACTCAGACAACCAATCAGATGAAATAACTAATAATAAGTAAAACTCTGCTCTAACACTGATTGGTTCATCCACTTATTGGGTTTAGAAAGTGGGTTTCAACAGGAGCGAAGCCAGACTGGTCTTCAGAGAAACTGACATGTGATCAGGATGGTCTCAGGAGGCTACAATCTGCCAGTGATGACACTTGACAGCAGTAACCTTGTTGAGCCAGAGGTGGTGCTGTCACTGCAGTTAGATTCATGTTTTTGGTTACTCTTTAAAGATAAACTGGATTGAATATAAGGCTTGAAGGCTTGGGTGTACACTTAACGAAATGTTATTAATACACCTTTTAATAACTAATTAAATGTATCACTGGTCAACAGACGCTCCACAGACCCCCTCAGTGAGCGTGAGTCCCTCTGGTGAAGTAGTGGAGGGCAGTTCAGTGACTCTGAGCTGCAGCAGTGATGCTAACCCAGCAGCTAACTACACCTGGTTCAAGGAACATGAAGACTCAGTGGGAGAACCAGGACAGAACTACACCATCACTCATATCACATCTGAGCTTGGAGGACATTATTACTGCCAAGCTCATAATGCAATTGGACGTCATAATTCCACCTTGTTGTTCATTAATGTGACAGGTAATTGTTACTTTAAAAAGGTCACTGATTAAAGAGCAACCAAACACAAATAAAAGTTCAGTAAGAGCACCATCTATGGTTAGACATAACGTTGGTGCTGTAGGAGCACAACCTTGTTGTATGTCCAAGTTTGATTTGAGTATCCATAACATTTATTCATCAATTAGAGATGTGATTCAGTTACATTTAGACTGTCTTATGAAACATAAACAGATCTTCATCATAATACCACATTACTTCTGATGCTGACGTTTTGGTTCCCTTCTAATGTAAAGTTCACATGAATGAAGCGTTAAATCACTGTTTTCCAGACAAATCATCATCACTGACAACTGTAGCTGTAAGAACCGTTGCTGTCTTACTGGTCACCATGGTCATCTTCCTCCTCATCATCCTCTGGATGAGGTGAGACTGTCAGTCAGTCAGTCAGTCTCTCTCTCTCTCTGTCTCTCTCTCTGCTAAATGTCTCTGTTGTCTCCACCAGAAGAAAGAGGGCTTCCAGAAAAGCCAGTGACCAGCGAGGAAGGCCAGATACCGGGGAGGAGGTGAGAGATAACCCATCCTTTACTAAGACACACAGTGGACATTTCTAGTGTTTCTTTAGCTGTTTGTTACTCTAGCCTTGTCACAAGGAGACCTTTCTGCCAATATGCACATATAATGATACATGTATAATTTATATTATACATGTAATAATAGAGCTGAGCTTTAAAGAGGAACCATCAACCTCAGCTATGTTCTCTTATTAAAGACTCTGACAACCAGTCCAAAAATATAAAACATGTTTAAGTGTCTTATTGTGCATATACCAAAATGTGAGTATGAATAAATGTTAGAAAGAAGAAGTGATCAGGACAGTGTGGGAGTGGCATGCTTGATTGACATCTACCTAGCCACGCCTCTTTCAAATAATATTACTAACCAAAGAATTATATGAACACATCGTCAGAGAAGCATACAAATGTCCATATTTGCATTGCAATCATAAGTCATTAATAGCAACGACACGCTATGAATCATTACAATTGAATTGGTGATAGTGATCAACCTTCACCTGAAATGTGAGGCAAACGTTGGATGACTATAATTAGTCCAATTTGGAGAACACAAAACCCGGACCAATAGTCACATTTTTCTAGATTTCTCTTTTGTGAGATCAAGAGTGAGATCTGGGGTGACGTCTAGAGGACAAACTGGGAGCTGGAGAGACTTCTGCCAGTGAGCAGAATGAGAAGATGGAGTAATGGAAGTAATGACGTCTTATCCAAGCCAATTAATATGCTGTTGATTTGTCAACATTTAAGAACCAGCTCAACTGTTGGAGGGAACCTAGCAGTGATTAGAAAGAGGAATATGTTAAAGGAAGGAGACTCTTGAAGTGAAGCCTACAGCAGCCTGCATGGTGGGACCACGAGTCACCACCAGGGGTCTCTACATGAACCAGAAACACATGACCTTCAGGACCGCCTTTTAACACAGTAAAGTGTTTCTAAATGTCCTCTTCTGTCCTCTCTCCCCTTCAGCCATTTCCTGATCCTGAGTATGAAAACTTACCTCTGACCAATCGCTTGGCTCCTGCAGCACAGAGAGAACCAATAGAAGAACAGGATGACATTCACAATGTCTCCATCCACATCTCTCACTCAGAGAACCAGGAAGTGCCTCACCGTTCGGCTGACTCCCCTGTCCAATCAGACAGAGCAGGTCCTTCACGTGTTCAACCCAACGCTGTCCCTGAGTAAGCCTCTTCCTTTCTCAAATCTGTGTAAAATCTGCTTTCCAGGGTGACTGAGGTTCATAACGCATCTGTCTTCTTTTCAGGGACGCTGACCAGACCTCAGAGTTGTACAGCACCATCAAATAAACCCTGAAACAACTTATTGTAGATGAAAAGTGATGTAGTGGTTTACATAGTAGTGCTATGGATTCATCCTGGCCCAAATCTCCACTTAAAGGACAATACCGGTCTGGGTGATCAAACCATCGTAACCGTCTCTCCTTGCTTCACTAAAACATTAGTTACCAATATAATTCGTCAAAATTACTTTACTGCACCAATTCTGCCAAAGATCAATTAGCGTGCGCACACCTGCCATGAATGTGAATAAAGGCGATATAGCATTTTACTATTTTTTTAAATCAATGTCAGTCAGTGGATAACATAACAGTGAATCGTCACACAAGTATTTGACCAAATGTCACCAAAGTGCTGTATTGGTATTGTTAACATTAGTGGAAGGCGTGTTCACGTGAAATGCTCTCAGACAGAATCGGCAGAACGAAGTGATTTTGACAAATTGTATTGAAATCGGATGTTTTAGTGAAGCCAGGAGAGACGGTTACAGTGGTGTGATCACCCTGACCTTTATTATTCTTTAAATGCACATGCCTGACCAAAGATTTAAAAATGTACAATAGCATGCTACTGCGTTAGTTACCTGTCATTGGCCGTTTTGGGTTCCCGGGTAACGTCCATCAAACATCATTGTAGCCAGGGGGAGTGGCTTGTGCAAGACAGCCACAGCCTGAACAGATATATAGCCCACCCCTAAATGAAGAAATAGGGGTGTGGACTAGCTCAAACACTGGGACAAATGATAGTCTCATTCATTCACTTTAAGCAGAACAATAGGCTGGTGACTGTTTGCTGAAGATCCTATGGCGCTTCATGTGCTGAATACTTTCCACCACTGCTCATACATGATCTGATGAGACTCATTCCACGTTAGTGCCCTGCACGGGCCTATTATCTGGGCCTGAGCCCGGCCCTGGCCCGAGGGGGTGGAGCGCCGGCCCGGCCCGGTCCCACAGGTTTTCAGAATTCTCAGGCCCGAACCCGTATCAAGCCCGACTTTTTTTTGTTAACCTCCCATTAACAATGTTTTAGGGTGATAGAACGCTATATTCATTGAGTGTGATCGTATATTTAATCTCTCGCTCTGAAAATGGGATAACGCTCTGCAGTTAGAAAAAAACAGCATTCTATTTTTCTGTGAATAAACGAACGGTTTCTGACAGATCAAAGTGGACATTAGGGATGGGCATAATTAATCGATGATCGATCACTGATCGTTAAGAAATGTGTCGATCAATTTATATTGTTATCGATCAAAAGGACGTTGTGTTGCATACTGTGAGTCTTGA
This sequence comes from Merluccius polli, assembly GCA_030340625.1. Taxonomy (NCBI): domain Eukaryota; kingdom Metazoa; phylum Chordata; class Actinopteri; order Gadiformes; family Merlucciidae; genus Merluccius; species Merluccius polli. Next base: position 33,376 of record JAOPHQ010000420.1, read on the forward strand.
AGCGGTGCGGTGATCGCGGCTTTAGTTCCCCGTGTCTGATCGCTGTAATTCGGAGCGTGAATATCGGTTGAATATCTAATATCTTTCTAACTTTAAAAAACACTTTAGTATTGTTTAAGACGATAGTCGCACATCCCTCGTAACTACGCCGTGAAGGTGAACCCTCCCGGACTCCGCTATTAACATGAACCGCTCCGCCGGAGGAGCCGCACACGTCCACACGCACCGGACACCCCAATACAAACACACGTTTTACATTTGATTGCCTTTAAATAAAGTTGTGTGCAGTTATACGGATAAATACGATTATTGATTAATGATTCGTTTCCAAACCTTTAAGAGCGCATGTAGGCGCATTGTTCGGCTTTTACGAGCGCCGCATAGGCCTATAACCAGGGACGGGCTGCCATAGGGAGGTTCGGCCGGACGATTTCAGGCCGATTATTTTTTATTTTTTATTTTGTGTATTATTATTTTTGGGCCGGTCCAGATTATTGGGCCGGTCCAGGACTGTCATAATACGTCGGTTTAAAAAAATTAATTCAGTTGAAAAATAAAAGTGCCCGAGCCCGGCCCGTGTCCGATGTAATTATGCGGTCGTCGGCCCGAAGCCCGGCCCTCGGGCCCTCGGGCTGTCGGGCCCCTCGGGCCTAGGGCTCCAGTGCAGGGCTCTATTCCACGTATTCAACGTATTGACTTGTGATGGCGCCAGCGAGGCCACATCTTATCCAGGGCCTGTTGCTCTGGTGGGCGTTGCTCTGCTGAATCGGCACCCCCTGCTGGTTGCCTGAATGTACTGCACCTTGAGGGGAAGTCTTAAAGGAGAACCAAACCCCAACACCACTTGTACATTGGTTTGTATTGTAGGCGAGTCCCTCTATAGGTTAAACATGCTATTGCATGCATAACCTCATAACCTTGACTGATTTTTGAATGGTGGGTGAGGGGTTTGGTTCTCCTTTCAAGGCTTGTGGCTTCCCCTCATTCTGGCTCTCTGCTGCTGTCCAGGGCTGCGTTCCAATAGTCCGTCTCCCGCGCTTCACCTCGCTCTTCCTGCTTAATCTGTAGATGTTTTCCTCGATCTGCATTGTACCCGCTGCTCCAATTGCAGAATGCGCACCGTCTTGGGCACCGAGGATACATCAGTGTATCCTAACATTGGTTTGTGTTGATCTGCTTTTACACACAAACCTTCATTCATTTAACCTTTATTTAGTTATTTGTTGTGTATTCTTATGATTTATGATGTCAATAAAATGTGATAAACTACAACTTTTACTGTGTGGTGGTTTCCCTCTATGGTTGCGATTGTCTGAGAGAGTCATAACTCTTGAAGGTACACTGTGTAGTTTTTTAAGTAATTTATTACCTCAAATCAACGTCTTCATTCATAAATAAGTCCCCATTGGTGTACAATTATCTCTGTCAACAATCTCACTTATCCTCCTGAGTGAAGAATCACTTATCAGAATTTACATAGGACGGCTCTATGGAGGCTTCCATGTCCTTCCGGTCTATGAACTGCTGAGAGGGACAAAAAGCACTCCGTGGTACAGGTAAGGCTAAACGCGTTTTCACTCGGAGCCAGTGGCGCCTTAATGCAAGGGCTTACCCGGGCTTCAGCCCAGGGCCTCGGCCAATCAGGGGCCTCGGCCAATCAGGGGCCTCTTAAAAAATATATATTAAAAAAAAAGATGATAAACGTCCGTATTTGCGGTGTCATTACTCTGCTCTACAGCGGCATCTGCTGGAGGAGGTGGAGGGAGGCCCCCCCCTTCCCCCTTATCTAAACAAAATAAATGTAATAGCGCAAACAAAAATAAATTTGAATCTCAACGTTCTAGAAGTTGAGTTGAGCCGGTCAGAGCACAAAAAGAAAAGATGAAGCGGTCACACCCAAGCGGATCTCAGAAAAGAAAGAAACACATACAGGATCAATTATATAAAGAAAGTTTACCAAAAGTGAAAGATTTCTTCTTCAAAATATCAGAGATCACTACCAGCACCACCATCACTAGGCTATATCCTATATCCTTCACTAGGCTATATCCTATATCCTTCACTAGGCTATATCCTATATCCTTCACTAGGCTATATCCTATATCCTTCACTAGGCTATATCCTATAGCCTTTACTAGGCTGTATCCTATATCCTTCACTAGGCTATATCCTACAGTCTTTTCCATGTCTACCATTTGATTCAATAAATGGCAGAGAGCCAAAGATCACTTCTCGAGTCAACTCATTTTTTGAGATTATTTTGTTTTAACCAAGATACAGTAGGCTATATGCAAGCTATATACGGTTCAGTCATGCAGGTTGGTGTGGGCTATTTGGCTATATCGCTGTTGAGAAATTGATTGTGCAATTGGCGGGCGGGTGGGGGGCCTCAAAAAATGTCCATAGCCCAGGGGCCTCAAGTGCTATTAAGGCTCCCCTGATCAGAACCAGCATGACTGTGGAACAGAGAAGGAGCTCAGCGAGACGCGCTTGTCACTGCCCCGGCAAATTTGAAAACCTGCACTGCACTTTTGTTCATAATGCAAGATCATACTTATGCCACACCACAGGAGAAGGAATCCTCGCCGGCAAAAAAGCGAAAAAGAGAATTACTATGAATGACACTAATGATTCAATGCAGTTTGAAGTTTGTTTGAAATAACGTACCTCATCATCCGAAACAAAACTTGATGAAGTGGTGTTTGAAGACATGTTGTTATCATGTTGTCATAGCTTCTTGAATCTTGACTAATACCGCTTGCCGTAGTTCCAACAGGTTGCAACGAACATTTGAAAACGCGAGGCGCTAGAGAGCATAAATTCGTTTGAATGCAAAATAAAATGTAACCACTAGATGGGAGTAAAAATTACACAGTGATCTCACCAAGTTATATGTTGAAGTTTGAGTTTTCAAAAAGCTTAGCCAGTAATTAGATGCCAAGTGTCCTCTAATGTCGTAATGTAATGTAATGTAATAGAGCCAATGAGAGCTCTCAGCCTATTGGTGGACTACTCCCACTTAGGGCCCTGTTTCAACCATCTGAACGCATGGTGCATACCGGCCTCCTGCTAGTTTAAAGGTGGAACAATGGTCGCAGTGCCAGGCACATGGTCCAAAAAGGTTGTCCATTAATCATGGGTGTGTTTTGGGCGTAACATGCAATAAACTTATCAGTTGCATCTCCCATTCCTTTATCTAATTTAAGATATCCGTAACTCCATGTTGACATGTTACAAATATACTTTCACATGTAGAAATTACATTTCGACTAGTCAAAACTGATATACAGTTATCTTTAATTTAATTAAAGTAAGAATAAAGAATAAAACTAGCAAGAATAACGATTATAGATATCTACAATTGAACATGTTGAAAAGGGACTGTGACTAGTGGAAATGTAATTTCCCATTTCAGGTATCAGCCATTTCAAGCGCCTCACAGCCATTGGTCCACTTTTAAAAAGATGTCTACCTCGTGAATATTCAACACATGTTGCCATGGCAACTGGCGCCATAAATGTGTTTCGGAGTGGAAGAAGTTGAACATGGCGGAGCAGGTGATTATTAAAATCCAACAGAAATGTTTTGCTATTGAACGGGCATATAGTCCATATATAATCCATTTATAATTAATTTATAATCCATATATAATTAATTTAGAATCCATATATAGTCCATATATAATCCATATATAGTCCATATATAATCCATATATAATTAATTTATAATCCATATATAGTCCATATACAATCCATTTATAATCCATTTATAATTAATTTATAATCCATATATAATTCATTTATAATCCATATATAGTCCATATATAATCCATTTATAATCCATTTATAATTAATTTATAATCCATATATAATTAATTTTATAATCCATATATAGTCCATATATAATCCATTTATAATCCATTTATAATTAATTTATAATCCATATATAATTAATTTATAATCCATATATAGTCCATATATAATCCATTTATAATCCATTTATAATTAATTTATAATCCATATATAATTAATTTATAATCCATATATAGTCCATATATAATCCATTTATAATCCATTTATAATTAATTTATAATCCATATATAATTAATTTATAATCCATATATAGTCCATATATAATCCATTTATAATCCATATATAGTCCATATATAATCCATTTATAATTAATTTATAATCCATATATAATTAATTTATAATCCATATATAGTCCATATATAATCCATATATAGTCCATATATAATCAATTTATAATCCATATATAGTCCATATATAATCAATTTATAATCCATATATAGTCCATATATAATCAATTTATAATCCATATATAGTCCATATATAATCCACATTACCAACGCCGCCGGGAAAAGCACAAACACGAACCATTTCCTTCTCTTCTCTATGCCCGCGCACTGTTCGCACTTCCACACCTCCTACCAGACTGCACACCTTCCGGTTCATCTCATCTCATGTGTTCTCCTCTTCCGGCTCATTACGCTGCACGGCGTTCGGCGCTCGACTGGTCGTGACTGTTTTCCAAAGATGGCGCCCGCTTGTTTTCGTGAAGGCACTGGCTTTCTAAACTTTATTTTTAATAAACTGTCTGTACACTTACAAAGTCCTCAATGCTTCGTTTTACACGTAGTGACCCTCATTATGCTGCCGTGGAAGTGTGGTGCGATGTTGAGCCGTGTTAGTGGTATAGAATTGCGATTTATTTTACATGAATATCTGCCCCCACAGCTAGCGCTATAAGCTAATTAGCGTTATAAGCTAATTAGCGGTTTTCCAGAGCTTTGGTTCCATTTGGACTGAATGAGAACTGATCCCAGAGAGGTCCAACTCGGTGGACATGTTATGATCATATTGTAGCGTGTCTAAGTTCTTAGAAGTTATGTGGGCACTGTTAATGTGTTAGAGGGTTCTGATAGGCTCTGTTAACCGGGCTAGTGTTCGGGGTACCGCCCCTTCCGGTGGGGGGGGGGGGGGGGGGGGGAAGACGGAGAGGGAGCTCTCATACGGAATATAAAAGTGTTCTTGTGGTGTGACTGTGGCCAACAACAGTGTTCATTAAAATACCGATTAATGGTAAAGTAAACTGTCTCTTCATTGGCTCGGAACGTTACAATATGCTCTCATTTTGCACAGGAATTGTCCTTTATGACGGAATATGTAGTCAGTCCTATAAGACCAATGTAATAATAATAAGAATAAGAATAAGAATAAGAATAACAACAACACCTAACTATTGACAAATAGTTATAATATCCGGAACGTCCAGCAGTGTTTGTCGTGTAACTTTAGTTCCTACCGGACAAGGAAGTCGCGGGTGTACAGCCGGAAGTGCTGAACTATCGACTTCACGCCGAGCAGGACGCGCGCAACTCGTGTACCAGGTAGGCCCGCTCTCCGCGCGCAGCACGGCGGCGGTAAAACGGCGACGAGCAGCGGGGCGGCGGTGCGCAGCCAGCGGACATGCGCACCGACCTGTCGTTTAGTTCGCTCGAGTTTTCTACTTGAATGGTTTGTTGTGGAATTGCGTCTTTTCCTGCAGAATCTCGCGGCTAGCGGGTTTGGCTAAGCTAATGCTAAATACATTGAAGACGACATATATATTCTATATCTATATTAAGCTTCAAATCCCGAACTGTAATTGTGAAAACATTGTCGTAGTGTAAATTATATGCGAACGTGAACCGACCGCTTGCAGTACGTGGTGTATAAATGTATATTTGGCACGACTACTTGGTAATCCAGCTAATGCTAACGTAGCAAAGCAACCGGGAAGCCAGTTTTTTTCGAACATCGGCAAACTTCGGAAACGTTCGGCCGCAGTGTTTCTGTCCTCTTCGGATTAATCGTGTAAACGTCCCGGACCGCGGGAGGTTTACACGACTCTGCTCAGGATGGAAATAGAAATAGAAACACAAACTCAACTATGGGGCTTGGAGGTCATTTAATATCTCGATGACGATATATATATCACGATATAGGTCATTTAATATCTCGATGACGATATATATATCACGATATAGGTCATTTAATATCTCGATGACGATATATATATCACGATAGAGGTCATTTAATATCTCGATGATGATATATATATATCACGATATAGGTCATTTAATATCTCGATGACGATATATATCACGATATAGGTCATTTAATATCTCGATGGCGATATATATATCACGATATAGGTCATTTAATATGACCTATAGTTCACTATACCATGTTTTCTGATAATTCAATATATAAATATTTTATAAAATAGCCGCATGGTAAAGCCTCACTTTACTGTAGCCTTTAAAACCAGGAGAAGGTGACACGTGTGCCGTATCACAGTATTATGATATCTAAAATCTACGAAGATATGTTTAGTCTCATGTCACAACCTCAATATGATATCGATATATTCGCCAGCCCTGCGGCGTGTGCATCAGAGTGCATCATGGGAGGGTTGGCGATGCCATATTGAGAGTCATAGTACTGTAAAATCCTAAATCAACATAAATAACCCGTAACCTAGGCTACTATGTGCATACAATAATAATAACAACTGGTATGTTATCCCTAGAGCCTAAAGGAAATATCGTCACGATGAGTGTGGACGTGAAGAAGCTGAAGGTGAACGAGCTGAAGGAGGAGCTCCAGCGCCGCGGGCTGGACACGCGGGGCCTCAAGGCGGACCTGGTGGAGCGGCTGAGGGCGGCGCTGGACTCGGATCCCACAGAGGCGCCGGAGGACGGCGGGGGCCCGCCAGGCAACGATGAGCTCTCCAACGACTTCCCCGCAGAGGAGGAAGATGAAGAAGACGTAGAAGACGAAGATGATGATGATGATGGCGACGGGGGGATTCAAGACGGGAACGGTGAGTTGTTTGTCTTTGTTGCGGGCGTCCTTGAAGGACAATACCGGTCTGGGTGATCAAACCAGCGTAACGTCTCCCTGCTCCACTAGAACACACATTACCAGCATCATGTCAAGATGACCGCGTACCGGTTCTGCCTCGGAGCGTTTAGCATGCACTGCTACGGGTGTAAACAATGGCAATATCGCACTTGAATCGTCTTTGTGATGAGACATTTTGTGATGTGCTTTTGTGATTTACTGTTATTTTGTGCACAGATTTAGATTCGCGGCAGCCAGGCGTGCTCATGCTAAATGCTCTTCGGCAGGATCGGTACGAGGAACGGATATATCTAACTTATGTTTGAGTGAAGCAAGGAGAGGCGTTAGGAGGATTTGATCACCCAGACCAGTGTTGTCCTTTAACCTCTACTCAGTGTTATAAAGTATTCATAAATCTATTTTGACGTTGGCTGGTGAATTAGATGTGTTATTACGCTGTCATGAATGTTTAGTGGGCTGTTATTCAGCTGACCTTTTGCATTTACATTGCTACTACTTGTATTTATATTTTGTAGTTTTTCCTCTTATTTACATTTGTAATCTCTTTAAATTCTTATTATACAACAGGTAGTTCTGACCATGCAATCTGATTGGTCAACTGGACATTTAGACCGTGCTCAAATCAGCATGACAGCACACCTCGCCGTGCCGCCTCATCACTATAAATATTACTCCGCCATTGATTAAAACTATACATATTTCCATGGAAACATTGTCACTGCCACTGTAGGAGTAGAGCTGGAGCTAAACAGTAGCCTACAATATTGATACAAATGGATCATTTTGTTCATTTTGATTTAGTTTTCGCAGACGCCACTAATGCCGGTAAAGCACACACACTTGTGTAATATTGCTTAGTTACGGTACTGTACTTTCTACCGTGACACCCACATTTCCCATCTGGGATTATGAAAATACAACTTTTCTTACTCGAAATTTGAATGATTTATTTTGTACACCAGAACACAGACAATTAGCCTAATATCAATAAATATAGGTCACAACGTTTCAGTTTGGGCAACTATATTTACAGCGACTCGTATAACCTGGCTATTTCTTTTGTCTTGGGACTGCAGAGCTAGAAGAAGACATGGCGGAGGTGGAAGAGGAGGCTGGGGACCAGGATGAAGACAAGGACTCGGGAGGGGACTACGAGGCCGAGGAGGCTTCGGAGGAGCCCTTCGAGAGCCAGGCGGCCCCCATGGCGGTGCAGGACCCCCTGGAGCCCGCTGAACAGCAGGAGTCCCTCAGGGCGGAGGTGGAGCACAGCATCAAGGCTGAACCAGAGCCCGCGGGGGAGCAGGGACAGGAAGGTAAGCACGGTGAGGGGATTTTACAGCGTCACCTTTTTAGATGCATGCTTAGATAGATATGCATGGAAATTAGCTGGTGGCTAAACCTGGTATAATGCATCTCTTCTCCTTGTGCGAGATTAATGTTTTTGTATATGGTCCCTGATAAATAAATGTAATAAATTAAACTCGTGTGCAGGTAGGCTCAAGGATGCCAACAGTAAAGTAAGGTGATGTTACTTACGTCTGCTGTAAGTGGATAATTGTGTTTTAATCCACACAACCACCTGACTACCACCCCTGACCACCTTTCTTCCTCTACGTTTGTCAGAACCAACAGTAGAGGTGAAAAGGGAGGAGGAAACGGCCACCCCAGCAGCAGCAGCTGAAGATGAGGAGGAGGAGGAGGAGTCAGTGGTGCCGGTGGAGAAGGAGGTCAGGGCTGAGCAGAAACAGACGACAGAGGAGGAGTGTCCTGAGCAGCAGGAGGAGAAGCAGGAGAAGAATGAGGAGGAGAAGGAGGTGAAGAAGATGGATGAGGAGGAGCAATGCAGCGAGCAGCAGAAGCCAGAGGGCGTCCAGCAGGTGAAGACGGAAGGAGATCGCTCCGGTCAGCACGGCCGCAAGAGGCCGCACGACGAGGGCCGTAGCTACAGCTACTATGAGCACCGCGATGAGAAGAGGTATGCTAGCACGGCTAGGTGCTGGGTCTGTGTTTCTATGGGCTTTGTTCCAATATGGATAGGGGAGTGATGCTTTTATGGACAGGAGAGTGATGGGTAAGGCCGGGAAGTGGGTTTGAAGAAGGGAGTGAATGAGATTAGGGCTGCAACGTTAAGTAGATTGACCGCATTTAGTTGTATCACATTTTTATAATCTTTTAATAGCTGAGGTCATACCAAACACTTGCTGCTTGATGCTTCAGAAATTCAAATATTTGGTTCATGGATCATATTATCGTTTCATAGTCGATTAAATCGACTGTGAAAATGATCGTTAGTTACAGCCCTAAATGAGATGTAGCTTTATTATATATTGAGACTTCAGAAATTCTTCTATAGTGACACAGGCTTTAGTATTGGTATGATAGTTAATACCTTATTCATATTATTATATGATATATTAATATCAAAATAGCAAGTATGAAGGAGTTAATAGTAGGATATGATATCTGCAACTTTAGACGTAGTTACATTTTCTCGCCCCACTTTGTTTTGATTAAATTGTTCAGTTGGAGCTAGTTTTGCTCTGCTGTAAATCGTCAGCTGATGTAAATCTTCAAAAATGGTAGATGGGTATTTTTAATCTAATATTCTATGCTTGCTCGTTGCGTCTCTTGACTTGCAGCCTTTAAACCGGTTTTCAAATCTGAAGAAACCGTTTAAGCTGTTGAAAGCAGAGCGTCTTGGCACATTGACTTAGGGAAAGAAAATCTGAAATTCCTTTGGGAGTGATTATTGATTCAAGGCGTGGAGATAAGTTTAAGTAAACTCTGCAGAACTATGAGGACACTCTTCCTCAGTGTAGTTGAAGGGAACTGAATGAGCATCATATTTCTATTAACTATACATGTATGGTTATTTATATAAAACACACACCACCTGTAAGCACTTCATTACTATAGCTGCTTGTTAACACAACTTGTCGTCCAAACAGCCAGCGATGTGGCAACCGCCTGTAAAGCACACAGATTTGATTACGTTTAGCTGTTCGTTGCCCACACATCAGAAGGAGCCGTGTGATGTGTGAGACTACCATGAATGTTTTCCCACATGCGGTCTCTCTGAAACATTCTTAGGGCTCATGTTTAAGGAAGTTAGCATTTTCAATAGGTTATCCAAAGTGAGCTGCAGTAAAGTCTCATGCATGTCATTAAGGAGCAGGTGGTGGTGGTGGTGGTAAAGCCATCTTGCTCAAGGAGCCAGTTATCGGGGATCGAACCCTGACCCTTTTAGCTGGGAGTCGCACCCTAGCTACTAGACTTCAGAGCAGGGCTGGACAATAATTCAACATTAACGTTTATCGTCTTTCGGTGGTTTTGTATCGTTATGACATGAAGATGCGGCTTATCGTGATTCCCAGTTTTATAGTCTAAATGAATTGCCATGAAATACCCTTAAAATGATCAAATACAAGGTCTGAAACGTCTGTGAGAAAGGAAAACTAGTTTTAGTCCGATACCATACTTTAAATTTCCATATACAATGTGATTACCCTGTGTGTGTGTGTGTGTGTAGGTCTCGCACGCCGCAGCCTCCAGCCGAGGATGAAGAGGAGTGTATTGACAACACCCTCGTCACCATCGACACATGTGAGCTACTCATTTAGTCCAGCTTGGTCGAAGAATGGAGACACGGTTGTTGTGGCTAGTTAGTGTGTGTGTCACATATCCATGATTTCCATGAAGGACTTTAGAAAGCATGTTGATATGTGATAAGCTGATGTACTTTAACAGTTCTCACCAATACAAAAACAATACTGCTATATAGTACTAACACATACAGTGCTTTTACTAACTACTAGTTTATAGTAAATACAGTGCATTTACTAACTACAATTATATTGTAAATACGGTGCATTTAACTGTTCAACTGCTACTCCAATGATAATCTAATGCTTCGATTGTTCACAGCCTCACTTGTCAGTCGCTTTGGATAAAAACTTTAAACCTTGAGAAACGAACACCAAACACCACAGGCCGAGTGCAAAGCAGCGACTGATCGGATGAGGGATAACGATTTTTAAACATTGTGTTCCCAGACAACTGCGACCTGCACTTTAAGGTGTCGCGCGACCGCTACAGCGGCTACCCCCTGACCATCGAGGGCTTCGCCTACCTGTGGGCCGGCGCCCGCGCCACGCACGGTGTCACCGCCGGACGCGTCTGCTACGAGATGAAGGTACGCCGCTAACGGCCCGGTCGTGTAGTTACTGGCTGTGTACAGGTCTTGTGACTATCACCAGTAATATTCCTAGTAAGAGCTACTGGTTGTGTACAGGTCTTGTGACTATCACCAGTAATATTCCTAGTAAGAGCTACTGGTTGTGTACAGGTCTTGTGCCTATCACCAGTAATATTCCTAGTAAGAGCTACTGGTTGTGTACAGGTCTTGTGACTATCACCAGTAATATTCCTAGTAAGAGCTACTGGTTGTGTACAGGTCTTGTGACTATCACCAGTAATATTCCTAGTAAGAGCTACTGGTTGTGTACAGGTCTTGTGACTATCACCAGTAATATTCCTAGTAAGAGTTACTGGTTGTGTACAGGTCTTTTATCGTCAATATTATGTGTATAGAAGTCTTGAAGTATAAATACTTCTATACAAATACTATTAAATAGTTTTGTTTTTTTTATTATTCATTTGCTTTTTTAAACGCAAGAGGTCGTCCAAACATTTTTTTAATGACATACAAATGGTGTCAATAAATACTAGTAAAAAAACACAACTCAGCCACACCCCCTCCTCCTGGTGGTTTAGTATCTAATTCATCTCTATATACAGATATCTGCGTATGAATGCAGAATCTGTAGGCAAAGGGACAACATTTTAGTATCGGAAGCGTTCTGCTTTCCGTTTGTAGTCCGAGTCATATTAAACAATCGTGTTTGAGGGGGCTTTGGTCACATCCGGGTGGCGAGAAAGAGGCCGAAATGCATGCTGGGTACCCGTCGGCTGTCGTCTGACGACGTTTTAGCCTTTTATGAGCTACTTGTGAAACAATCGGGTCGTAGACGTCGTCTCTTCACTTCAACTCCGTTCACGCGTTTCAACTTGCTAATCGGGCTGTAAACAATGACTTCCCCTTCCTCCAGATCAATGAGGACATTCCTGTGAAGCACCTTCCCAGCAGCGAGCCCGACCCTCACGTGGTGCGAATCGGATGGTCCCTCAACTCCTGTAGCACCCAGCTGGGTAAGCTGTCCATAAAACAAGACTACATCTCCCAGAATGCTTTGGGGGGGTCAGCGACTGGCTCAGTGTTCTCTGCTCGGTTAGCAATTATTGTGCACTTAGAAACTTGTTCTATTGGCATCCTTGCTGTACCATCAGTGATGTGTTGTTATTTTACCTGTTACTGACAAATGTCCAAGACGCCTTGGACAAAAGCTAAATGCCCTAAATGTAAATTAAAATCTAAATGTCATTGTTCCAGGTGAGGAAGCCTTCTCCTACGGCTACGGTGGAACCGGGAAGAAATCGGCCGACTGCAAATTTGATGACTTTGGAGAGAAGTTTGGGGAAAACGACGTCATTGGCTGTTACATCGTACGTAAGGGTGGCGGCGTCAGGCTGTCTGGGGGTTTAGCGTTCATGAATATGGAGGGAAACCGGTAATGGCTTTGATATATGGCACCCATATTTAAAACCAGTTGGCTTTAATATATAGGACTCATATTTAAAACCAGTTGGCTTTGATATATGGCACCCATATTTAAAACCAGTTGGCTTTGATATATGGCACCCATATTTAAAACCAGTTGGCTTTGATATATGGCACCCATATTTAAAACCAGTTGGCTTTGATATATGGCACCCATATTTAAAACCAGTTGGCTTTGATATATGGCACCCCTTTTTAAAACCAGTTGGCTTTGATATATGGCGCCCCTTTTTAAAACCAGTTTTGTTCAGTCGATATCATTCTGTACTCTCCTTACATGGGGCAGAAGCCATCCTTTTTAGAGGCCATTCCTTAGAAACGTGCCTCAGTTTGTCTTGTCCTAAAGGAATAATACCGGATACAACACTTGGACATTGTTAAAATAACACGTCTAACATCGATGTCCTATTCATTCCAGGGTTTATTTTTCCGATATTTGTAATATATCGGATACTTATGGTTGATGCTGCAGCTACTTTGGAGACATACTCTCCTATTAATCCCCCACTACTGCAGCGATGTCTCCGTGTGACGTAGTAGCAGGACCTGGGGTGTGGTGTACATCCCCAATGGACATATCTTACCGTTGACAAAGTGTTGCAGCCCGTAGTTTATCTTTAAATGTCCCAACCATAACCTCCACCTCCTCCAGGACTTTGACAGTAACGAGGAGGTGGAGATGTCCTACTCCAAGAACGGCACCATGTTGGGCGTGGCGTTCCGCACCACCAAGGAGCAGCTGGCGGGCCGCGCCCTCTTCCCCCACGTCCTGGTCAAGAACTGTGCCGTGGAGTTCAACTTGGGCCAGAAGACGGAGCCCTACTTCCCTGCTCCGGAGGGCTACACCTTCATCCACACCCTTGGAATGGAGCACAAGATCCGGGGCGCCGTCGGACCCGCCAGCAAGGCCGAGTGTGAGGTAGGAGCGCGCGGCGTAAGGTTGGGGGGGGGGAAAATCGACTCGCTTAAGTATCGCACTTTTTCCCCCCTTTTTTTAACACCGATTTTGAATGCGTGAATCTAATTTTATTTCTATTTAAGAACAGTATGTTGTTTTCACAATAAAAGCGTACTAGAAGTACACTACATCACCAGTAGCATGTCACCTTCCCTTAAACCCTCCCAGTATAGCATACAAGAAGTACACTACATCACCAGTAGCATGTCACCTTCCCTTAAACCCTCCCAGTATAGCATACAGGAAGTACACTACATCACCAGTAGCATGTCACCTTCCCTTAAACCCTCCAAGTATAGCATACAGGAAGTACACTACATCACCAGTAGCATGTCACCTTCCCTTAAACCCTCCCAGTATAGCGTACAAGAAGTACACTACATCACCAGTAGCATGTCACCTTCCCTTAAACCCTCCCAGTATAGCATACAGGAAGTACACTACATCACCAGTAGCATGTCACCTTCCCTTAAACCCTCCCAGTATAGCATACAAGAAGTACACTACATCACCAGTAGCATGTCACCTTCCCTTAAGCCCTCCCAGTATAGCGTACAAGAAGTACACTACATCACCAGTAGCATGTCACCTTCCCTTAAACCCTCCCAGTATAGCATACAGGAAGTACACTACATCACCAGTAGCATGTCACCTTCCCTTAAACCCTCCCAGTATAGCATACAAGAAGTACACTACATCACCAGTAGCATGTCACCTTCCCTTAAACCCTCCCAGTATAGCATACAAGAAGTACACTACATCACCAGTAGCATGTCACCTTCCCTTAAACCCA
>JAOPHQ010000421.1:0-5000 GCA_030340625.1 Merluccius polli
TTCCTCTCTCTCTCTCTCTCTCTCTCTCTCTCTCTCTCTCTCTCTCTCTCTCTCTCTCTCTCTCTCTCTCTCTCTCTCTCTCTCTCTAATTGAAAGGTATTGGAAGTCAGGAGCCAATCATTTGCAGAAAAATAGCCTAATTGTAATGTGCTTTATACTCACTCTATATAGGCCTACATATGAATTGAATCTCTCTGTTATGTGTTCATTATTTAATTTATATTTGTTCCCTGCCTTTGAATTGTTTTACTGTAATGTAGACTTCAAATGTAGTTACTTTGAATAAAACATGAACTAATAATACAGGTGACAGCACACTTGGCTAACCAATCTATTGTCTACATTATGCTCTCCTACTGGTTGTCATAGATGATGTTCAATTGAATGAATTACATTATTTATGAGCGAGTTCAAGTAAAAGCCTTAATGTCATTGTAAATATTGAGGCATTGATAATACATCAGTCTGCATCAGTGTTTGCAGTCAGCCACGTGATTTGCCAATTGGCACAAGTACAGGGCTGAACCAACAAACATGCAACCTGGAGGTTTAATATGTTCATAAATAGAGGATAATGTGAACTGGCATGCAGAGAGAATATCATTCCTCTTTCCTTGTAAAACATATTACCATTGGATTGTGCAAAAGTTAACTGTGTGAACTGTGTGTGTGTGTGTGTGTGTGTGTGTGTGTGTGTGTGTGTGTGTGTGTGTGTGTGTGTGTGTGTGTGTGTGTGTGTGTGCGTGCGTGCATACGTGCGTGTGTTCCATGCCAAGGGCCGCCGGTCTTAGGCCTGTACAGATCAACGATTCGCAACGAGACTGCAGGGAGGTGGCCCCTGGTAAATCAAGAGAGATTTGGCATAGACAAATCAACAATAGAGCTCTCTGTTTTATTATCCTTCTCTAGGGGACAATCAGATAGAACCAGAAATACTCTTCCGGTTGCAATCTGTACCCTCAACACTAGCCGAACTTATTATGAATAGCCTGTTGTATGCCATCATCTATGTGTAAGAGCCCCCTTGGCGTTCCATAGGCTACGTGGTTTGCTTTTTCTTTATTACCCATATATTTATATATATACAGGGATTTGACCTGGTTGAGGTGCACACATTTAACATTTGACAGTTGTAGTAACTATAAACAACACAACCTCTGTGGGGTCTGGTCTGTATACGTGAATCTGTCTCATTTGCCGCTGGAGGCATTTCTACGAACGTGATGTCAAATGGAGAAGTAGGAATGGCTGCGTGCCAGCAGGCTTTTCTCTTACTGCTATTTTTAGTGTCAGCGAAGCCACGTTGACTTCTTGTTGTGACATTGACTCTCCAGTGTCGTCTTGAACCCTGGTCCCTCCTTATGTCATGGGCGAGGACAGGATGACACGTTTGCTCGCGGTGGCGACCTTAGCGCATTCCACGGCTTAGGGGCCGCTCCAGCCCAACTTATAGCTTTACATTCCTATATGGACCCCTATATGGTCATTATCTGCATGATCTGTGTCTGCCCACTTTGACGACAATGCCCATATAAACTAAAATGGACTAAATGTCTGATATTTCAATCTTGGTGGTTGGTGGTGAGAATTTTTATAACAATCGAAAAAGAGAGAAAGTCAGAAGTCACGACTTTGGGCAACACAAGTCCAATTCAAGTCGGACTTGAGTAAACACAAGTTGACTGTTGGGATTCCCGGCAACAAAACAGAGGCCTGTTCCAGAAAGTCCAATTTCCGAGATGGCCGAATTTTGTAGGCGTCATTTTCGATGACTGTTTTGTTACTGTGGCAACAAATATCCTCCTAGATAGCAGGATATGTTTGTGATACGGGTGCATGTATGTGACTATGCATCTTGACTCATGCTTATCAGATAATGAGGGTATTGTTCTGGGAGACAGACGCTACCCCCTTGTCGCTTGACCCAACCTCCTCCTCCTCCTCTTCCTCCACCCTAAACCTTTTTCTGGAAGTCTAGCGGATCCTCTGGGAGGACTGTTTCCAGTACTTGTGTTGCAATGTGTGTGGTGCTGCATGACATTGGCCTAACCCTGCACTACCAGTGGAAGAGGATGTACCTCACCCATACCTTCCTGACAGACTGAGTGTGTGTGTGGGGGGGGGTAGACATTTGTTTTAACCACTTGAACAGAGTGCGATATTTTAAGCAGTTATTCATTTCAATGTTTGGTTTGCATTGCATATTCCAGTGCATTCTTTTGAGTTGAAACCCTCCGAAGACGGATATCATCTGGGGAACTGTGTCATGGTAATATGAACCTACTTTTAGTGGGTGCTCCACGAGCCACATTTCTAGAGATGTTTTTCTAAACACAAGTTGCACATATGGTCCATCCCCAGGTCACATAATTTCCTGAGTTCGGGGAGGGGCTTGCCAGGCATTTTTGTATTGGGGTAGACAGCTGAAAACTCTATCTTCATATTTCTAATGTTTTCTGATTAGATTAGATTCAACTTTATTGTCATTGCTCAGAGTACAGAGACGACGAAATGCAGTTTAACATCTAACCAGAAGTGCAAAAAAAGCAGTAAAGTGCAGAGTAAGTACATATGTAAGTGGAATATATAAATATACATACATAGTATAAACAGTATTGACAGTAGGACAGTGGTGATGAATACGTTAGATATATACAGTAGAAGACTATGAACAAGAGCAGCAATAGCAACAGGTAGTGCAAATACTTACTCTGCACTTTACTGCTTTTTTGCACTTCTGGTTAGATGTTAAACTGCATTTCGTCGTCTCTGTACTCTGAGCAATGACAATATAGCAATGGCAAAAAAAAAAAAAAAAGTATTCATCCCCTCCCTGACCTTACCGTGGTGGAGGGGTTTGCGTGTCCCAATGACCCCCAGGAGCTCCGTTGTCGGGGGCTTTTATGCCCCTGGTAGGGTCACCCATGGCAAACAGGTCCGGGGGGAGGGGCCAGACAAAGGGTAGCTCAGAAGACCCCTTATGACGACGAAAATAATTGGTTTTACGTGTCCCTCGCCCAGACGTGGGTCACCGGGCCCCCCCCTGGAGCCAGGCCTGGGGGTGGGGCTCGGGGGCGAGCACCTGGGCGAGCACCTGGTGGCCGGGCCTATACCCATGGGGCCCGGCCGGGCACAGCCTGAAGCGATGACGTGGGACCCCCTTCCCGCTGGCTCACCACCAGTAGGAGGGGCCAAATGGGTCGGGTGCAGTGTGAGCTGGGCGGCGGCCGAAGGCGGGGACCTTGGTGGTCCGATCCTCGGCTGCAGAAGCTAGCTCTAGGGACGTGGAACGTCACCTCTCTGGTGGGGAAGGAGCCTGAGCTGGTGCGCGAGGTTGAGAAGTTCCGGCTAGATATAGTCGGCCTCACCTCGACGCATAGAAAGGGCTCTGGAACCAGTCTTCTCGAGAGGGGTTGGACTCTCTTCCACTCTGGAGTTGCCACTGGTGAGAGGCGCCGGGCAGGGGTTGCAATACTTATTGCCCCCCGGCTTGGTGCCTGTATGTTGGAGTTCACCCCGGTAGACGAGAGGGTAGCCTCCCTCCGCCTTCGGGTGGGGGGACGGATCCTCACTGTTGTTTGTGCCTATGGTCCAAACAGTAGTTCAGAGTATCCACCCTTTTTGGACTCCTTGGAGGGGGTGCTGGAAAGTGCTCCCTCTGGGGATTCCCTCGATCTGCTGGGGGACTGTCGCTGCCAACGCTCACGTTGGCAGCGACAGTGAGACCTGGAGGGGTGTGATTGGGAGGAACGGCCCCCCCGATCTGAACCCGAGTGGTGTTCAGTTGTTGGACTTCTGTGCTCGTCACAGATTGTCCATAACGAACACCATGTTCAAGCATAAGGGTGTCCATATGTGCACTTGGCACCAGGACACCCTAGGCCGCAGTTCGATGATCGACTTTGTAGTCATGTCGTCGGACTTGCGGCCGCATGTCTTGGACACTCGGGCGAAGAGAGGGGCGGAGCTGTCAACTGATCACCACCTGGTGGTGAGTTGGCTGCGATGGTGGGGGAGGATGCCGGTCAGACCTGGCAGACCCAAACGTATTGTGAGGGTCTGCTGGGAACGTCTGGCAGAGTCTCCTGTCAGAGAGAGCTTCAACTCCCACCTCCGGGAGAGCTTTGACCATGTACCGGGGGAGGCGGGGGACGTTGAGTCCGAGTCGGCCATGTTCCACGCCTCCATTGTTAAGGCGGCCGACCGGAGCTGTGGCCGCAAGGTGGTCGGTGCCTGCCGTGGCGGCAATTCCCGAACCCGCTGGTGGACACCGGCGGTGAGGGATGCCGTCAAACTGAAGAAGGAGTCCTATAGGACCTTTTTGGCCTGTGGGACTCCGGAGGCAGCAGGCAGGTACCGGCAGGCCAAGTGGAGCGCAGCTGTGGCGGTTACTGAGGCAAAAACCCGGACATGGGAGGAGTTCGGTGAGGCCATGGAGAACGACTTCCGGACGGCTTCGAAGAGGTTCTGGACCACCATCCGGCGTCTCAGGAGGGGGAAGCAGTGCATCGTCAACACTGTGTATGGTGGAGACGGTGCGCTGCTGACCTCGACTCGGGACGTTGTGGATCGGTGGAAGGAATACTTCGAAGACCTCCTCAATCCCACCGACACGCCTTCCGGTAAGGAAGCAGGGCCTGGGGACTCGGGTGTGGGTTCTCCTATCTCTGGGGCTGAGGTTGCCGAGGTGGTCAGGAAGGTCCTCGGTGGCAGGGCCCCGGGGGTGGATGAGGTCCGCCTGGAGTTCCTTAAGGCCCTGGATGTTGTGGGGCTGTCATGGTTGACAAGACTCTGCAGCATCGCGTGGACATCGGGGGCAGTTCCTCTGGATTGGCAGACTGGGGTGGTGGTCCCTCTTTTTAAAAAGGGGGACCGGAGAGTGTGTTCCAACTATAGGGGGATCACACTCCTCAGCCTTCCTGGTAAGGTCTATTCAGGGGTGCTGGAGAGGAGGGTCCATCGGATAGTCGAACCTCGGATTCCGGAGGAGCAATGTGGTT
>JAOPHQ010000421.1:10000-41993 GCA_030340625.1 Merluccius polli
CTGGCAACGATTCATCGGAGAACTTGTACGCTCTGGTCGTCATACAAGAGGTGTAAGTAGAAAGAGTCCTAAAACACGTCCGTGCCATCAGCATACAATTGCTTAATGCACATGCAATAGACCCGTTTCACAGAGGCATCATCGTAGGACAAACACTGGGTTTCGCTCATCACACTAGTTATGGGCCTGCCACTTTCTATGTCCCAGGGCAGGAGAAGGAGACTTAGTGAAGATAACACACACACACCATGGGACCATGTGCCTTCCTTGGTGCATGCAAGTAGCTGACCCGTAGTGCTATGAGGGACGCCTGCGTTTGTTTAGTCTCGAACAGCCAGACCTATCTCCACACTTTGTTTTAGCTGTGCCAGTATTTCTTTAACCAATCACAATCGTCTTGGGCGGCACTAAGCCCAGGATGCAGCGACGGTGCCCTTGCAGGTATAAGCCCGCCCAGAGCTTGCCATTGGGCGACTATTTCAGTCGCCCAATGGCAAGCTCTAGGCGGGCTCATACCACCAACCTACATCCGGAAAAGCCAGACTAGTATTTGTCCTACGACGACACCTCTGTGAAGAAGGTCTACGAGTGTCATTTAAGCAACAGCTTGTCTATTTCTGACCCATATAGTGGGCAGGCACGATGCAACGAGTACAACATATCTGCGGAGATGCCGCCGAAGCCTCTAAAGATCGAAAGCGACCGATTATATGAGAATCAAAACATGACCGTTCATGTTGTGGATAAAAGAAACCAAAGCGGTTGCCCAAAAGCCTCATTTCGAGGTTTTCCGAAACATTTAAGTAAGTTCACACCAAACATTGTGCTAATATGTACTTTGAATGTGCAAAACAATTCGGTTGCATTACAGTACATGCATAATTGACAATAAACCTGTTGTCCAAATCTGACAATTGTAGTTCGTTGTAGTCCACCGAAGAATGTGAGCTTCCTTCGCCGTTCGAGGCGACTCGAGGTGAACGTGACGTGGAAGCAAGAGGATGTGAAAGCTACTGAAATATATCTGAGATATAAAGCGCTAAACGGTGTGCTATGGAACGAGGTAGGCAACACACATTGGTGCACACAATGCACAACACATTATTTACTATTAACCAAAGGAAGTCAAACGCCCTCACCGCTGCCAGACAATTCCGATTCAAATACAGATAGACATCCGTTTGATTCTACAGACGTGACATCATCACGTTATCATCGCCAATGTCCGTTCATCAAGTCACACTCACGCAGTTCAATTCTCGATTGTATTACATAGTATAGCACACGACACAAAAACCACAGGGTCACATCCAGAGCCGACTGGGTGGCACCCTGTGTGACCCAACAGGATGAGGAACCTGTTGGCTCTGGATCTGACCCCGTGACCTCCGTTCTCCTCCCATGTCGTTTGTAGTCATCCACAGCCATGGAAAAGTGGACGGCGGAAAACCTCCACCCCTCGCTGTCCTACGTGGTGCAGATACGGTGCAGGCCCAACGCCCGCTGCCCACAATGCCCCTGGAGCCCCCTCTACACGCTCCCACCAGGTCAGTCTGTCCGTCTGTCTGTCTGTCTGTCTGTCTGTCGCCAAGACATAGTCAAATTCCTTTTTCTATCATACCACAGCGTTGTTGAATGCCTCATTCCGATTGGTCGATCCGATCCAACTTGAGGGTGTGCATTGATTTTCATTAACGGCACACCTCTGCCTTTCAGTTTCTAAATCGATGCGTGTACAAATCCAACATTATAACAATGGTCAAGTAGAACTGTCGACCAGATGTTTCCCTCCTTCCTGTTTTCCAAGGCAAAAACGATATGCTCAAAGCAAAGAATATTTTAATTTCAGCTGATTAAGTTGATAAAAAGCCAATAACGTTATAAATGTGTGTACTTTTCTTACTATTTGTGTAATTTTCGTACTATTTTATTATATTACTTACCTGCCAGTGGTAAGCAACTCCTGTCATACATTATTTTCCAAGACCGGGAAAACCCAATGTGGTTTATTCCTTACACCCTTTTCACAGGGGCGTCATCGTAGGACAAACACCGGTGTCGCTCACAACAGTAGTTATGGGTTATAGTTATGTTTTCTCTTTCAGAATTGAACGTCCAGCCTGTGATTCTTAGCGTAGAAGACAACGATATTCCAGGAAGACATGGCTGCCGTCTTCTCCTTATAAGTTGGAAGGTTAATTTTCATTATTAATAATGGCGATGTTACAATGACGATGATAATAAGGTTTAATAATAAAGGGTTCATGCGTTTCAGTTTCCCTACAGAGAGCTGGTTGATGGCTACAATGTGACGATTGGGAAAGCGTCTGGTGAGCTGCCCAGCAACGGGATCACCACCAGCCAACTGCAATTAAGACTGATTGTGTCATACTCTGCCTACCAATTACAAATTACCGCCTTTAACAAGGCCAGTACATCCCCTGCAGCGAGCCAGACCATACCACCACGCAAACACATGGGTAGGATGGACTTATGACTTGTGTTGTATGACGACATTGTTATCACATTAGATTAGTTGTAGATGACATCATACTTAGTTCCTAAAACAAAGACATATTGGATATTAGGGTTAGATTAATAGTGAGGGTTGATGGCTGATATAGCGACGGTGTTCTCAACTCCCAAAGGTACTGGGTTCGATCCCCGATGTCTGCAGCCTACCTGTAGACATCATTGGGCAAGATGCCTAACTTCTCCTTAATGACCTTTAAGCTGCAGTGCGTAGAATTTGTATACATGTACTGGTAGTCAATGTCATTTGAATGATGCAAAATTATTTCTGTGTTTTCTTTCTCAGTCTCAGACAGCGGAGGCAAGAAGCTGAATGTGACGTTCCACAGCAATAAATCCCTCACCCTCACATGGAGAGACACTCAAAAATACGTCTGCTACTCCGTCGAATTGAGCAGCCGTGAACACAAAACCCAATATTTTACCTTTTTCGAAAACAAGAAGAACTACAGACTGATAACTTTAAAGGGTTTGTAAAAAAAAAAAGAAAAAATACACAAAAATTAAATATGAATATATGTATTTCTTTGTAATGGAACAATCAATGTGGCCGTTTGAATATCTAGAGCTGTTGGAGCCCTATAAGAGGTACGACATCATGCTGCATACCAGACCGAACCGAGACCCTTGCAACATGAAACGTATCAACAACAGTGAGAGCACCTATGGAGGCCTGCAGTTCTATTTTAGAGAGGGAGGTAAGTCAAGTGTTTGGAAAACTCATGTTCATATTACAAATATTGGTCACTCTTATTTTGATATTGGTGATAAATCAATAGATCACGTCTCCTTTATCCATGAATTGTCTCCAATATCTCAATGAATCATCTTAAAGATATGGTCAAAAGACAATCCGTCAGCTATTACTGAGTCAAATGCTCTGTGAGGATATCTGTTGACTGCGAGTTGACTGCACCTGTCTCTGTTTGAGCCAATTCAGCTCCTGGCTCATTTCTGACCAATCAGGGCATCTCTTCCCTGATTGGTTCGGAGAATTCCCCTTGCCGGTTAATCGCGGGAGGGGACGTTTTTCGGTTATTTAGTTACAAAATCATGCTCTCTTCGGCTCTGGCTCTGAACAACTCTCTAATCTTACAGCTCCTGTCTCACCCAGGGAAGATGATATACAGTAAATCGCAATTCATGCTGTTTTTTAAATTTTTTTATATATAACATTTTATATATATATTATACATATTTTTATATAAAATATGTAGGATCCCTAATTATTTTTTTATTTTTTTATTTTTTCCTAATCTGAGCGGGCGGCCAGAGTGACACTTTGCGCAGGAAGTCAGTTTGGTGCGAATGAGTTCAGTTTATTGCGACTGAAACATGTAATGTGAAGTTGTTATTTAACTATGTAAAACTAAAAGAACAATTAAGGGAACTTGGACCTCGACATGCATCTTAACAGTACAATGCAATAGGCGTTTTGATTTTGGCCTGTGGCCCACCATTAAGTTTCAGTTTTGGCCCTCAGAGGGAAAAAGCTTTGGCACCCCTGGTCTAACCCCTAATCCAACACATAATTCAACTCTGGTACCTAAGCTCCTGTCAGCGCGCCCACGAACATCACCGGCTCCAACATAACGCAAACCTCCATGGTGCTGACGTGGAAGCCCGTCCCAGTGGAGGACGTCCGAGGGGTCCTGCTGGGTTACACCCTTCACTACAAGGAGCACGGCCAAACGCACACGAGTACGGTGACAAGTAAGCATGCGTCATCATTATCATCCTCTTCCTCGGTGACGGTTTAACATTTATATCATGGTGTGCTCTATCTAGAGTATAACTATTGCAAAGTTGGTATTTCTTTGGAAAGATAAAGTAAATCCAGTACACTTACATACAATACAGTAAAAAAAAGTTTAAAAAATGTTAATACTGCCTGTTAAAAAACAGGCAGTATTAACTGTTTAGGTGCTTGCCCACGGCAGTTCAAAACACTTTACATTAACTGGAAATGTCATCTGTGGAGGCAGCGTTTCACTTCCTCATTTCGTCCGCATTATCTTTTTGTTATTTTGCATGACATCTCTTGTTTTCAGTTGGAGTCGTTCAGTTTTACTCTCTATTTTTACTTTGTCACTACAGATATAACGGTGGATCCCACATTAAACCAACAGGAGTTAGTGGACCTTAAAAGCGGTACGATGTACGTGGTCCAGATGTCAGCACGCACCAGTGCAGGAGCGGGAATTAAAAGCGCCGCAAGATATTTTGAAACCAATTCTCAAGGTACTACCAACACCAAAACATAATCACAGAACCAATATCTTTATTAATTCACACACATTTTGTGTGAAGAAAACGTTTAACGTGTGCAAATAGCACCCAGAACCTGTAAAATAACAGTTACATCTTTCTTCAGACCATTTTGGTGTACATGGTGCCAGTGAAATCTCCATAACAGTCACCGTGTTGTTATGTATGCTCGCTTTTGGCTTTCCACTATTAAAAAGGTACCAGTGACACAACCACCGTCAGGCTCACACAGGTGCTGTAGGTAAGATTTAAGAGCTGTAACTTCAGTGTAATTTGTTAGAAAAATGGCATAGCCAACTATTAATGAGTGAACTGCGGCATGAGAATATCTGTTCTGGTTGACTGCACCTGCCTCTGTACGAGACCATTTAGATGTTGGACCGCTCCCGGCTCATTTCTGACCAATCAGGGCATCTCTTCCCTGATTGGTCGCGGGAATCCTTCTAAATGGCGGAGAAAAGTAGGAAGGGAGCGGAGGGGATGCTTTGTTTCAAAGTCTTGTTCTCTTCTGCTCTCTCTTTACAACGCTAGAAACTTAACTACAGCACCTTTACTGTTACACAAGTTGTGCACATTGTCAGATATGTTTACAAAAAAACAAAGAGTTGGTGAATGTAAAACCAAACATTTGGATTGTATTCTGTTTTTTTTTCAGAGCAAAGAGGTCGTTTTGGCCAAGTGTCCCTAATCCGGGCGTCAGCATCGCAATACAAAGAATAGATAAGTTCGATGAGTTGGTAAGCTTGTTATTTTGTCTTAAAATAAGCAGATTTGAAATTGCTTCATTGCAACACTACTCATCATCTGTATATCAAGTAACACTGCATTGGTTTCAGCCCATCGTTTTAAGAACCACCACACCTTCCATCTGTTAATATTAGGGCTGGCCAAAATCTTCTATCTATATACTGTAGGTCTAAAATATCTCGATAATGATATATATCACAATATAGCATGTTTTTTGGTCATTCGATAAATAAAATAACCACATGGTAAAGCCTATTTTTGTATGTGAATTAAATACTTGAGTATTTTTTCATTTTCTTCATCACTTTACTGCAATGGAGCCTTTAAAAACAGGAACACTAATACCACATCACGATATTACGATATCCAAAATCTAAGGCGATATCTAGTCTCATATCACGATATCTATATAATATCAATATGTTGCCCAGTCCTAGTTAATATCATGAATTGGTTGTGTAAATTATATTTTCAGACTTTGCAAACATCATGAACTGAATGAATGTTAGACTTTGCTAAAGGACTCAGCTGATGTACTCATTTCCTATACATTAATTCCCCCCCCAAAAAGAACCCAGTAACATCCTCATCGAGTTGAAAAAACCGGTGACTTTAAACGACCGATCGTGTCTCGTTTCTTCCATCAGGAGCACCTGAATCCGACCAGCATCCGGGAGGAATACGACACATGTACCCTTCACCTGCCCGCACCCGCACCTCCGCTCCTCCTCCAGTGCGCCGGCCTCGAGGGAAGCGGACGGCCGCTGGCGTCGCCCGCGGGCCAAGCGGACCCGGCGCAGCGAGACTCGAGTGAGGAGGAGGAGGAGGAGTCGACCGGCGGCGACGAGAGAACCGCCACCTCGGACGCGCCGCGCGACGGCTGGGAGAGCACGCCCGGCCCGCTTCACAGCGACTACACCACCATGGAGATGTTTCAACGGGTCACGCCTCAGCTCTTCCCGTCTTGTACGGCGACGGGCCACGCGGGCCTTCAACTACCAGAGCTTGGACTGATTGGTCTAGAGAGTTGAACCAAGTGAAAATGTATAAAATAGACTGCATCGCTGGGATTTGGCACAGCAGGATGCTCATGGACGCACTGGATTTTAACCTTAAATGCAGGCCTATGATCCGCAAAGAGCATGATCTTTTATACTAATACATTTGCAACTTGGCCATTAATGGCACCCCAGAGTGAGGACTAGGCAAATTCACTTCAAAAGGAAAGGACATCTCTGAATTGACTGGAGAGATTTAATTCTCTAAGACGTGTCTTAAAGACGCCGCAATGATAGTCAAAGGGGAACCTGCATACAGAAAGGTTGAATATAGGCCTATTTATATCGAAAGATATTAGTCAGGAGGATGTGGGGGTGATGACAAAGTGACAATGTGGCCTATGTTACAGCCGGCGCAGTTCACGATCTCTCAACCCTGCGCCCACGTTGTAACTTGCGCTCCTCTGCGCGTCCATGGTCTGAACATGAGGCGTATTGTTGGCGTATTGCTGTCTTGAGGCCACTTGAAAGCCATTGACCAACAGAAACCCGGTGGAAAGTCAACGGTGAGACGCCACGCCGTTCGGCGTCAGCAATGCGCAAAGGGCGGCGTCTCTTCATAGACGGCATTCAAAAAACCCAAAACCTCACTCACCACTTGAATCAGAAAGTGCTGAATCTCTGAATCTGAAAAAGCACAACCTCATGCTGACCCATGCTGTGCCTGCGTCCATGTCATGACTTAACAACATTGCGTGAACGCCAGTACACTGGGTACTTTTCCAAGTAAACTTGGGCCTCAAGGCTACAGTGGTGCGACTTGGGACAGCTGGGTCTGCAGGGGATTCGGCCTTCAGTCATTTGCTTCTTTATCTGCATGGCTGCAAGGTTATCATGAATACTCGGTTCTCCCTCCTATCAGTTGTTGGCGCCTGAGGTTGACCCTGGGAGAAAGGAGACCGCCTCCTTTCTCCTCGCGCCTCCTTTCTCCTCGGATAATTGTATATTATCTATTATCCATTGTATTATTTTATTATTTCTCTATTAAGAATGAAACCTAATCATTTTACTATTA
Organism: Merluccius polli; assembly: GCA_030340625.1. Classification (NCBI taxonomy): domain Eukaryota; kingdom Metazoa; phylum Chordata; class Actinopteri; order Gadiformes; family Merlucciidae; genus Merluccius; species Merluccius polli. The sequence goes on from JAOPHQ010000421.1 coordinate 17,621, forward strand.
AGTCAAACCGTCTGATCATTGAAAGTTCAAGATTTTCCACCACATTAGGAGTTAGCCGTGATTGTTTTGAAATACTGAAAATGAATACATTATATTATAAAAATCCATGTGTTATGTTAAAGGGGACCTATTTCACCACCAGGTGTGAGTGTGATTAGCCATTACAAGCCATTTCAAAATCTACCCTCTACGTGACCTCACAAGTGGGAGTGTCCACCCAGATGTATGATGGATAGATCAGCCTACCAGTTGGTACAGTCCACTGGGTAGGCTGTTACAGGCTGGTCTATCTGTCTATCACGTCCGGGTGGACACTCCCACGTGTGATGATGTCACTGTAGGGTAGATTTTGAAATGGCTTGTAATGGCTAATCACACTCACACCTGGTGGTGAAATAGGTCCCCTTTAATGCGTTTGTCTTTTAGAAATATCTTCCACCAAACAGTCACTGTCTGTTCGGCCATCCTCTGGTATGTTACCAGCATGTAGAGGAAGACTTCCTTCATTTTTTCCCCCTGCAAACCTATACTTTGAACTCACATCAAGCTTTAAACTATGTTGGACTATAGCAAAAAACATTCACCATTATATTTCTCAATACTGGATTTATTGACACCAAAAAATCTGCACTAGCACAAACATTTAAACCTGCTAAAAACACCAAAAATATTGAGTTCATAATCGGCTATTTTTTTGTTGTCAAAGACAATTTTACTCACACAAATGTATTGTAACTTCAACACCTACTGTATGCATCTTGGTTTGCTCAAATAAATTCAGGTTGGACTTTTTGGGAATTACTTAGTGTTGTGTACAATCTTAGTCTAGGCACTTCTCAGCTGTCTGTGCTTGCAAGAAGCTTGTCGATTTGTGACTGGACAGCAAACAAATGTTGAAACGAATCTCCACATTACTGGTCTTGGCGTACGAACTGCCAAGTGAGATTTTATGCTGCATATTTCATTAAACCATTTTATGTGTTTGAAATTAGACAGAAATGTTTGAACATTTCGTTTCACACTTTTACCTCCCGACTACGCACTTTCAAAGAACTCATTTAGCACCAAAGTAAACTGCTTGCAACAAAATAGGAAGTCAAATATATATGCAATATGTTTTACTAGGGAGTGCAAAATACGATTGACCACATATATAACAACATACATAGGAATTTTCTTTATCTGATGTTCTGGATTATAAAGAAACAAACCAAATTGGCAACATATGTCATACATTTCTTCTGATTGCTTATAATTACAGTTGTACATGTCCGTTTTTAATGTAACCCGTTTGCTGCATCACAAAAGGGTGGGCAAAACAAAAATAAATGACGTACAGATCCTGTGGCTGTATATGTGTTTAGACTGCACAACAAGACGAGTGTCAAATATCATTCACACTTCAGACACTTATTTCCCCCTGGCACCATATAAAGCAGCTATCTGTATCCTCATGATGTTGCACCTCATTCATTTATTAAACCCGTTTGATACACACACACACACACTACTCACTCCTGTCCTTTCACTGTACAGAAAATGGTCAGAATAATACAATCCCAGAAAAACAAAACAAAAAAAAGGTATTTATTTCCCATGGATACAACAGCAGAAAGAAAATGAGATGTGTCACCAAAATCATTAATCTCTACCCCTCAGTGGTCTTGTGAAGGTCAATTTCTTTTTAGATACAAATATTTATTTTATTGCTTAAGAGGATTATCAGTATGTGCCAGTTAGCAACAGTGTGGGCTGTTTTATTTAACATGTCAACGAAGGGTCTGTATGTTAGCGAGCATTAAGTTAGCATAGCCAGTCCCATGTACAAATGTTCAAATGGCGAAAGATTATTCTTATTTTTCTCGTATTACTCCCTTTTTTCTTTCTTTTCTGTTAGTAGACTTGTAATTAAAAAGTATTAAATATAAATCTTTATTTACGGTTTACTCATAAAATCTGACCATATGTCCCAAACAGATAAATGGTACAATAGTGGAATCCATAAATGTTTAATGTTTTGTCAACTGATTGTGGTATCAAAATACTGTTCAGTAAAAGAAACTTTACCATAGATGAAGATTGACTTGCTTTCATGTAAATAACTCATTTGCTTGTCAATGACAGACGGACACATCTATGCGATTGGTTTCCAATTTTTGTGACTATCTGTATCACAAAACCTTCTTTGTGTAATACCAGTATGACATTGAATAAAAAAACAACAAGCAAACAACCAGATGATGATTAAACTAATAAAATGATGCACCTTAAAATGGGCAACTGACATGTGGGTATCCTGGTACTATCCTGGTATCCTACTTGATGCTGACTGTACTGTACCTACAGACGCGTGCTCCTCGCTCAGAGTCTTTTAGCTGCCATTTTGTTGTGTACAGGGTGACCCCATGTCTTCACTGGCCGTTCCGGAGCCTTCTCTGTCACTTTCATAGTCTTCCTTTTCATCCCGTTCATATTCCTTTTGTATCTTAAATGTAAAAAAACCCAACAATAAACGGATACATATTTTTGTACAGTATACAAGACTTATTTTGGCCTTTGTTGTTACCAACTTCAGTATTTATTTTAAGCATTCATTTTGAATGTATCATAGGTCTGAAGTACTTTTCGAAAAAACATGATCATTTGTCAAATTACAGAGGAAAATTAGTCTTCATTTTGACGTACACTATTACCATCTTAAAGGGGCTTTATAACAATTCTGGGGTCATTTTCACACCTCTGGGCTTTTGTGTCCACCCAATATAGTTTTTAGGTTGCTTGCTTCAATTTTTTAGATATTTGATGCCCATGTGAGGAATAACTTCCCATTCAATATCAAACTCCACGTTTAGACTCATTGCAAACACACGTCCCTGCTTCTCATGACATTTGATTTGATATTTCATTTAAAATGTCTAATGTTAGAAACAAAGTCCATACCTTGACGGGCTTGGCCTTGCGGTTCCGGTCCTGGTCCTTGTGGCTCCTCTTCCGGGACAAAGATCGCTCCTTCCTGTCCCTGCTGCGCTCTCTCCTTCGGCCGCACTTTTTCACCCTGCTGGAGTCAGAGGAAAAATGGTCACCGAGAGTCGTCCATCCATTTCTTCTTTCACAAAGTCGGGCGTTGAGTGACACATTTTAAAACGTTGTGCGGGTGATGGGGTTGACGTCAAGTTGTCAACATACAGCAACATAAGCTTTTCGGTTCATAAGAGTCTACAGGGACATTTAAAAATATTTAACACATGACCAGCAAAGTTAGTTTTACTAGCGTTAGAGTTTATTGTGTATTATATTTACATAATATATTTAGGTTACATGTGATTCAGTTTAGTTATAAGGTAATGAACGGCATATTCCAGGTATTTCCTGTTTTTTTTAGATTCATAGATTTAGAGTAATATTGACATCTTCATGATACATTTGCGTTGTTGACTTATGTTATGCATTGTTGATGGCTTGCAGAAATGCCAACGGTCAAAAAGGGTTCCTACTCCTTTTAAGAAAATATTTTCCAATAAACTATATGAATTCTGCTAAATATTTTCCTTGACTGACAAATGAATTCCAAAGCCCTGGGGCCTCATGTTCGAAGGTTGCGTACGCACAAAAACGTGGCGTACGTCCTTTTCCACGCTCACGTTCAGATGTATGAAACGTGAAATGACCGTGGAAATGTGCGGTGCCCCACGTCAACTTCATGGCTGGTGTACGCACGTTTCTACAGCTATTGTTCCTTTGGCGACACTTACTGTGCGTTCACATCAGAAGCGAATTGCGCTGCAAAGACGATTTGGTCGCTCAATTCGCTTCTGATGTGAACGCACAGTTAGAGGTGATGCTGGGAAACTGTTAATGTCAAAAACAACTAGTCATCAGAGTGATGTGCACGTCAGAGACACACTTCTGAACAATTAACACACCCACCGTGTTTGCAATTAAATATGGGTATAAAAGCATGCGCAATGTGATGAAGAACATGGTATTACTGATGGCAGCGTTAGCGTTGTTAGAGGACCTTGCAAATGGTGCAATCCGACGTGAGCGAGTATTTAGGGAACGCGAGGATTTGCTTGCAAACGATGACAATTGGCTCATAAGCCGATTTTGAATGTGCGACAAAGTATGCGGGAGTTATTAGCGTTACGGAATTTGCTCAAAAACAGCGCCACCTAGTGGTCTTCCTAGTGTGCGGCATGAAAGTGACGCATAGAATATATTCTGCCCTCCGCTTCACCTCCACCTTCAGATCCGACCACTTCTTTTTCACCTGTGTGTGTGTGCGCTGCTCGGACCCCACGGCATTTAAAGCCTCACACACACGCTCCCATTTCTTTTTCTCTTCATATTGATCCCTGCTGACAGGGGACCAGAGAGAATCTCCCTCCGCGGCTCCACGTCATTCACCACAATCTCCAACTCGGACTCTGTGAAATGTCTTTTCTTTCCTTTGTTCATGCTTGTGTTACACCCATAGAGTGCAAGCTGACTCAAGGGTTGGCATATTTTAGAAAAGATGTTATTCTGAAAGAATAAAATAAACAAAAATAAACAAAAAGACAAGTGAGTCGGCTGGTCTTCAGTGGCTTTACTGGTCCCGGTTAACTGCCAACTGAAGAACGCAGTGCAGCCCACAGTTTATATAGCCGCGGGTGGTCTTGTGCCTTTAATACTTAATAATAATAATAATAATAATAATAATAATAATAATAATGATAATAATAATAATAATAATGCTTAAAATTGAATGGGGGGTGTCTGTAAAAATGCAAAATAAAGTGCATACATATAAAATAACACATTTAAGTAAGTGGCAATAATATATAAATATCCTCTGTGCCACACTTGCTTGTTTTATCTGATCGGATAAAGAGGTGAATCTCAGGTCCAGGGCCTATTTAAATAGATTTGCATATTTAAATGGGGGCGTGGACAGGGAGGAGTTTGCCACATCTGCATGTGCGCTCAATTCCACGTTGATTGGGATGTACAAAAGAAACGTGCTCGGATCCATGCGTACACACACTTTGATACATCTGAATTTATTTGTGCGTACGACAGTTTCTGGGTTTTGGCGTACGCCAAGTTTCAGTAGGAAATCCACGCAAGTCTTTGTACATGAGGCCCCTGGTCTTTTTGCGCCATCATTTGTTTCTAGGATGACGTCATTGAATAAATCAACTGGGAGACCAACTCCATGGTCTCTACAGTAACTTCAGACACACCCTCTATGCTTACCTCTGCTTCTGTTGAAACGACTGATGACTGTTTTGATGACTGCCTTTTTTGGAGGCTGCAGTGTTTCTGAATGAGTGAAACAAACCGTCATTCCTCCAATCTAAATAACTAATACAGTTGCTACTTTTTGGGACATTTATCGACTTACAACTCCACACTATACGTATGTACGTGCTCGACCGTTCTTGTCAATAGGAAAAACTTTTCTTTTTTATTTTCTTTTTGAAATGTTGACATACCCCTTTGAGCATTTTGCAATTTTACCTGAATTCCGGTGCCGTCAAAGACCCCAAAGCGTAAGCTGCAGTTTTCCCACGACTAATCGAGTAATCATGATGGGTAGAGGGGTTGACTGATGCTTTGATTTAAAAAAGGCTTAAGACTTAAGGAATCTAAAACATAGGCCAATACATGCCACTTGGTGGACGCTTGAATCTAAAGCATGTTACAATAATGCGTGACATTCTTAGCATGGGTGGGAATCAAACCCTAACCTTGGTGGTGTTAATGCTCATTTTTAGATAGTCATTAAAGGGATAATATGCAAGATTTGCTATTTTAGGCTAGCTCCTGTCTAAATTTAGAAGAAAGAAAAACGTCTGCTCCTCACCCCTCCCTCCCTCTCCAAACCTACTAGCCCACTAAAAAAAAAAAAAAAAGAATAGAATCGTTGGAGCGATTCACCTCGACGCATGTAGCCTTATAGTTAGCATCTACACGGCTTCAGAGCAAATTTCAAATTACAAAATGTTGCATATTGCACCTTTAAGGAGAAGGCATCTTGCTAAAGGATCCCTAGTACAGGTAGGCTGCTGACATTGGGGTTCGAAGCCAGAACCTATTGTCTGGGAGTCCCCCTGAGCATTAGACGTGTTTCTCAAATGGGTTATGCGTACCCCTAGGGGTACTTTGAAGGATTGCAGGGGATACTAGGATTTAAAAACAAAAAAAATCTGAATACCACTTTAATAGAATGATGTCAATTTCAATAGTTACATATAAATGTAATAACTAATGAATGACAACAATCATAAGTGAAGCACAGCACCACTTGTACACAAGTATTCACACCAACAGAACAGTAATGTTCATGTTTAGAAATAACATGCACATACATTTCCCTCTCCAAAATGTTTTGTGCTGGTAAAGGGGTACTTGGCTGACAAAAAATACCTTAGAGAAGGGTACACAGTAAAAAAATAGTTTGAGAACCACTGCACCAGACCCCCCCCCCCTCCCGATCTGCTTTAAGCAGGCAGGGAGTGAGTTGTTGGGCTCACCTCTTGGGTGAGGGTGACCTGGCGTTCCTCCTGGGACTCCTGGGGCGCTCTCTACTCCGCCTCCTGTGGCCCCTGATGAAATACATGCACATGAAAAAAGGTTAAGTAAACGCCTACAGGTTTTTTGTTTTTTTTTTCAAAAAGGAAGCGATCTGAGATGTGGTGACAGTGATAAAGGTGTGGGGAAATACAGACTTATTGTGTTCTATAGGAGCAAGTGCATAGTCCAAACCCACTTCACACTCTTTTCAAGCTTGGGCGGGCAAGTCACTATTGTCACGTCAAGTCACCCACTCACTATTGGGTGTAAGCGAGTGCTTTTTTATTTTATTCTAATTGTCTCACATTCCAGTCATTGCCCTTTCGGGCAAATTGTCTTATCTTTGAATATTGAAAAATGTAAAAATAAAGTTTTGAAAAAAATAAAAAAGTATGTGTTAAAGGGGCTGTAGACAAATGTTCAACTTTTCCCACCCTAGCATTTCAAAGGTGCTATTATTTTTGCACCGATGGCGCAAAGACAAACCGGTCCTCGTTCTGTTTCCTCAGAGCCTAGCAACCACAAACAACACAAGACGCGCATTTGTTTGGAAATCTCAGCAAAAAAAACGATCAACACTTTGGAAATAATACAGAAACACACATGTTCACTGAGGAGGAATACCATAGTTGACGTATTGCGTCGCACAAACAAATAACCGAAAGCGCTATTCCTCCTGGTTTGGTTGCACGCGCAATGATTAACGCGTATTCTTTGTGCCATAAATGCAGCCTTAATTTTTCCTGGAAGATCGTATCCGGTGGCAGACAGTGAAAGCGAGGCTTATAGGGAAGCTAAGGGAACCAATCTAAATCAATCTATGGTGTCATAATTCTGTAGCCATTACACTGTGCAATCAACATTTACTTAATGTTGATACGTTGAAACAAACAAGTTGTCTAAAGCACCTTTAAGTAATACTACCCATGATGTCAATCAAAAAACATTTTTTCTTTGTGTATATTTCTATATATGGAGTTGGTTATCCAAGGTAATTAGTACTATAAATGTCATGTCATTTTTTTCATTGTTTGATATATGAATGCAAAAAGCAAAACAGAAATAGCCACTGAACTTGTACTTCATGAAAAAAAACAATAAAAAAAACACTACACGCACGCATGCACACACAGTACGAATACTGATTTGCCAAACACGTTCAATTAATGTTGAGAGTGAGGGGACCTTCATTAAGCAGATGGGCGGTAGACAGATTGGGTGTATGAGATTGAGGAGGCTAAGGTGGAATTCAAGATGGCCGATGTGGTCGACTTTACACTCGTCATGAAAAAATGACCACACCACCCACCCCCTCCACCCACCCACACACACACACCTGGAGTGACTGCTGCTTCGTCGTCGGTCTCTGGAGCGTGAGCGTCTCTTGTGGACGCCGCGAGGGTCACTGCCCCTTGGCAAGGCCCCCTGAGAGGGCTTGGTCCTGCACAACCCAGAGAGGCACCATCATCATCATCATCATCATCATCACCATCACCATCACCATCATCACAGCCCCACAACACACTACCAGTAGAAGCTGCTGTAGGCAAGATTCCAGAGTTGTGAAGAGACAGCGAGAACAAGATCAATGATGAACTAAACTCAACCAATATAAAAAGTCCTCTCCCTCCGTACGTTTCGCCGCCATTGAGACATGTTGCAATTCATGCGCCTGTGATTGACAGGCAAGATGAATTCCCTGAACCAATCATGGAAGAGATGCCCTGATTGGTCAGAAATGAGCCTGGAGCGGTCTAAAATCTAAATTGTCTCATACAGAGGCAGGCGCAGTCAACCTCAAAACAGTTGCTCACAGAGCATTTCACCCACTAATAGCTGACGAATGGCTGACATTTATACCAAATTACACTCAAATAAATTAAATCATACCTACAGCACCTTTCAACGAAAGAGAAGGTTGAGACCTAATTACGTCACACACCTGTGTCTGGAGCGTGACCTCCTCCTGTGCGTCTTCGATCGGGAGTGAGAGCGGGAGCGCGATCGGGACCGCCGCGGCCGCCTCGATCGATTAGGGGAGTGCTTCTTTTCCTCATCTCCTAAAACCCCCCCCCCAAAAAAAACAAACAAACACACAAATTGATCAGAATCGAATGAAAAACACAGCTGGGATAAATGGCTATGTGTGGTCTTGTGATACCAGAGATCTCGACGCCTACCAATCGTCTGGGGATTTCTAAATGCAAGTTAGTTGCTAGAACGGCGGCGAGAACAGCCGCTAACAAACCCACGCTCCTTACATTTTACAGGAAATGACCCCTTAAAATGCTCTCCCCCATTCTCCTCCGTAGTGAAACAAACGTGTTACAAATCAATTTGTAACACGCAGAGAGCCTTTTAACGTTAGATTTTTTGTTTTTTACCGATGAATATGTTTTGCCACAAACACCAACAAACTTTGAAGGAGTTTTCTTCGGTGACTGCGATCCCATAATGCACGTGTTGCCGGTACGACAGTGTTTACAAGCACACAAGACTTCTGCATGTTACCGCCCCCAATATGAAGGGCCGCCCTAAAGACTTTTTATTGGTTCTGCAATGTGGTTGCAGAACCAATCAAATCAACCAGAACCATGTTTTTTTTTAAACTCTAAATGTTTCCACCTAGTTTTAGCAAAGAAACCTGGAAGATTGTCCTCTTGTTAAGTGAAAGCGTTTAGAGACCGACTTGTGAGTCTAGACTATGTGGGACACGCTGAGCCAATCAGACGAAGGCTATGGGGGTGTGTGTACCTGGCTCTATGGCGGCGGCGATGGTGGACTGGGCCTCCCTCACGCGCTTCATGACGCTCTCCAGTTCCTTGGCAGCAGCCTGGGCCGTCAGCTCCGGGGGCTTCACAATAGCGTTGTTGGAATGGTTAATCCTGGAAAACGACAGACAAAAAAACAACAACACGATTTTAGCTAAACTTTTAGCATTCAAGCTGTAAACAACAGGATGTCAACATTTATAATCGTAGCATTACTACCCTGAACAACAACAAAAAATGGATGTTAATATTTAGCACATACATAAATTCCTATACTTTTTTTTTTGCGAAACCATTAAATCTGTAAAAAACTAAAAAATACAAACGGCTGCTACATTCCTATTTAACACATGAACAACAAATATCGCCGATATGCAATTCTTCCTTTTGTTTATGCCATAAAATGTTGACGCAATTACTGTTGAGGATTACCAACAATGATGAAATGTTGCAAATAACCTTGTTTTTGTAACAAAAGGACCACATACTTGAGCGGTCTGTCTCCGAACATGACGCCGTTGAACGTGAGAGCTCTGGACACAGAGTTCTGGTCCAAAAACTCCACAAAGGCGAAGCGTGTGGGCTGCGTCTCGTCTCCCGCCATGCGCACAAACTTCACGTCTCCTACTTGCTTGAAGAACTCCAAGAGCTGGTCAGCTGTGGTGGTCTATAGCACACCCCAGAAAAATGGAGCAAACATTTATTAAATTTAAAAGTACATTGTGTAGAATTTAGTGGCATCCAGTGGAACAGACTTGACAGATGTTGAATATAATATTTATAAGTATGTTTTCATTAGTGTACCTGAAAATAATAATTGTGTTTGTTGTGTTTTCGTTCGCTTAGAAAGAGCCCCTCATATCTACATGGGGAGCGGGTCCCCTTCCGCGGGGGCCACCATGTTACACCGCCATGTTTCTACAGTAGCCCAGAACGGACAAACGGCTGTAGAGAAATAAAGCCTTTGCCGTTGCATATTGTTGTTGAGACTAAAATAGGTTCATTCACCAACATTTAGTAGCTGGTCCGGGAGGGGCGGGGTTCCCCTGCGTTCGATACGTTTTACAATAATGTCCGCCCACCAGGGACGTCCCGACATCAAAACTGAAAATAATATTTAAAGCAGCAGAGCGCTACTGTGGTGGTGTATTCAAATAATCTCAATAGCAGTTTATCTAGTTTGAAACTGTTTGTTTTTTTAAGTTAAAGATATTGGATATTCAACAGATATTCACGCTCTGAATTAGCGATGTGACATGAACTAAAGTGATCACCGGTATGATTCCTGTGTGTCTAACGGTGTCTACCTGCCCAGGAGACGGGCAGCAGCACTCCTCTCTACAGAGACACCGTTTGGTCAATATTTCTACACAATAGGCAAAGTACCCTGCTGCAATTAAACTGGATACATTGCAAAATGTTCAGAATGGATGATGAATGAACATCCCACCATCAAAACTGAATGTGACATTTATAGCAGCATACCACTACTGTGGTGGTTTATTAAAATAATCATGAGTGATTACGTAATTAAACTGATACGTTTCACATTACAACATGTTTTGAATGGATATAACAAGTAGAAGTGTAACCCGCTAGCTCTACAACAGTAAAAAGCAGGTAAAAAGCTGCGTGTCCAGTGGAGCTCCAGTGTGAATGTAACACACATACTGTATACAGGTGACTTTCCATATGTGGACATTGGTGAAACTATCGCAGACTTAAACAAGAAAAACAGTACATGAGTACTCGTTGAGATTTGGACCGTGTATTAAATTTGTTACCGGTATTTATTGCACCCTAGCACCTACTGGCACCTTACAGGCAAGTACAGGCCACCGTAGCTTCAGTACCTACTGGCACCTTACAGGCCAGTACAGGCCACCGTAGTTTCAGTACCTACTGGCACCTTACTGGCCAGTACAGGCCACTGTAGCTTCTCCTACGTCGTTGGAAAGGGAGAGGTGTGGGGGGGGGGGGGATATTCAGTTTTTGTAATCTGCAACCTCACCGCTAGATGCCACTAAATTTTACACAGTGTACCTTTAAACCTGTACTGCAGAATTTTTTACACATGGCTGCCCTTTCTGGACGAAGGTTGTAACTACTACTCAATACAAGTCATATCACTGTGTGTTTGTCGTATGTAGACGACCCCTTGCCTCGTCCTACGAATTTCAATGCCACGATCCGATATCCGATCGTAAAACGAATTGACTTTGACTACGAGAGCGAAATCCCTTAGGGAACGGGACATTGTGTGTAAATGCCACACCTGTGAGTTCAGGTTGCCCACGTAGACAGTCCTCCTGATCTCGTCTATCTTGGAGGGGTCCACATTCCCCATGAGTGGGGGCTGGGCACTCAGCGACGGAGACAGCTCAGCAGGGGGGCGACTCAGCACGGGCAGGTTGAGCTGCTGTAGCCCCACCCAGGGGAACACACAACATTATACATTATACGATATACACACATATGTTGATGATTAACCATTACAAGCCAGGCTCCACCCAGGATGTAGGCTTGAGAGATGGTCATTATTTTTATTGTTTATCCGGTCTACTGAAACGCAATTTCCGTCCTCTTACTACCCATGAGCCGTGTACATCAGTTAACGGTCCCCGGAGCGAGACCAACAAGAACATGACAAGAAAAAGAAACGAGTTTCTTTGTGAAAGAATTTGACAAAGCAATATCTAAAAATATGTAACGGAAACAGATCGCTGTCGATCACTATCGAAAGACCTGTGTCTCGTCAAGAAGGCATTCATTAACCAACATTAAACCAAACACGCATTTTCCATGATGCAAGATAAAAAACAAATGATAAATATTAGCTTTTTTTTGCATCTCTCTCTCTCTCTCTCTCTCTCTCTCTCTCTCTCAAAACAGGCATACAAATATAACGAAAACAGAATACACACATACGTGCAAATAAAAAGTAAAACTGTTACAAAAACAAAAAAAACCCATACAAATAAGAGTTACAAAGACGAAATAATTTTTAAAAAAGAGGAAGGGAGCTTACGTTGTGAACGGGCGATGGTGTGGGGATGGGCAACAGTCCCGCACCCGGGATGATGGCAGGCGCTGGGGGAGCGGCCGGTGCCAGCAGAGACAAGGCTTTGGCCTCCTCCGGTATCTTCCCTGTGAGGAGCAGAGGCAGGCGTTACTGGAGGCCCCTGGAGGGGATGGTGCTCTTGTCTCTTTTTTGTCTCCTCTATCACACTCTACACCCAACACTGTGCTCTAGAGCGAAAGAGGGCATTAAAAAAAACAATAAACGTCCTCCTTATTTCATTCACCTACAATCTGTCCTAGTATCTTATTAGTGAAGACCGAGCATCCTAACTCAATCACTGTTGACTAGACTTAAAAACAAGCCTTAAGACTTGCCTAAAGCCTTAAAAACATCTCCTCAGTCAATCTTAACTATGAACGTCAATGTCAAATCTAAACAGTTATTTTTCCTCACAAAATAGAGAGAGAAAAGGTTTTTTTTTTGTCGTTGATTTTGTTTCTTTTCATAGATATAAAAAAAAAGAGGAAAAAATAATATGCAGATAATGAGTCAACACTTTGATGTATGGGGTCACCTGTACTGGAAACATATTGGTCATGAACCGTACGATATCAAGCATGGACGCGTTTCCTTGGGGGCGTTCGTTTTCGCAGTGTCGGAAAGTTGTGCAAGACACAAGACAACCCCAATGGCTGCATCACTAATAGCACACAGGACATCAAATACAGAGAAGAACAACAATTTTAAGAATTGTACGAGAGGTTAGCCAATACTTTTTTTTTTTCTGCCAAATAACATCGGATTAGAAATTGCTCTCAAAATCAATTGTAAATATTATGCCGTTATTGTTTTTCCCACGCAGTAGGGAGGGCAAGAGGCCATGTTTGTAGTTATCGTGGCCGTTACCATTAATCATAACTATGTATCGTTACTGAGAGAAATATTTCAAAAAGTCTACAAGTGGACTGGGCACAGCGTAAGAAAAGTGTAACCGGCACTAAACACAAACTCCATGTCTAAACACAACAGCTTCCTAAGGCTTTCCAGTATAGGGAAATATCCCCAAGAAAAAACATACAAATCACAACAATTAATGCCAGTGACAGGACTATACTCGTATAATATATATGCGATAAGAATAGTGTTTAAGTAGCTGCTGAACAGCAACACTTGATAAAGCTATATCAAAAGTGGCTGTATTGAAACACAGAAACGGCAGACGTGTTAAGGTGTACGTTAAAACAAAACCAAAAAACCAAATGGAAAAGTACGTTGTATAGGTTGTAGTCGGGTCTCGGTCATTTACCCTGACTACACCTACAACTACACCAGCAAGGAGGAGAGAGAAAAGAGCGTTAAGTGACAGCCATCTTCGGGGAAGGGGGCCCGCATCGCTGTGCTGAACCGAACTCAACCACACACAAGTTGCAGCTGTAGAGGTGGAGAGAAGGGGTATGGGGGGGTTTGGACGGAAATGAAAAAACAAAATAAACCAAAAAATACCAATTATATATATATATATATATATTTATAGAAAAAGTAAAAAACAAAGCTAGAGGTTCTAGGTAGAGACAGCAGAGAGTGGACAACATGGGAATAGTATGAAAGGAAGAAAAAAAAAAAAGGAAATAAAACAAAAAGAGACAAGGTGTCCATCTTGGAAGGCTCAGCAGGCTATTCTCCTGGTCACATTTCCCCCTTGAAGGCTGCGTTGGCCCCATCGGGGATAGTGGCTTGGAAAACAATGCCTGATTCAGGCTAGTGTAGTGTAACAGCCGGGGCCACTCTAGTCATCTGATATGCACACATAATCACACAGAAAAAAACATACAAAACCAAATTAATAAACTCAGTAGCCATTTGGCAACTAAGTCAGGTGGACAAAAAGCAATTTACGTTGCACTTTTATCATCATGACGTTACGGTAACACACGGGAGGAACAGTGGAACCACAGGGATTGGGGAGTGAGAGGCTTTAACAAAACAAAGGAAGAAAAGATTAAGAGTTAGGCTATCCGAGTTGTCATCGTGATTTTTTTTAATTTAAATGTTTAATTCCTTGACTGATCACCGTGAAAAAAACAGAAGTCACGATGAAACAGCACAAGTATACAGACTCCGATATAAAAGAAAAAACAAAAACATACATACCCCCAAAAATAAACAAATACAAACAGCGCTATTATACTGCTACGTCTCGATAACCCAGTTTTACGCTGGAAAAACCTATACGTTTGATGCTGTGTAAAACCTTGGAAAAGCAAATACCTTGGAAAATGAACTATTCATGAAATCACATGCGGAGTAATCATTGGTGTCCATACAACCCAGTGCATAACTGTGTTTCATACAGTGCTTTTCAAGATAGTGATGGCGTGTGAGTGTGTGGTAGGGGTGTGTGTGTGTGTGTTAGGGGTGTGTGTGTGTGTGTGTGTGTGTTAGGGGTGTGTGTGTGTGTGTGTGTGTGTGTGTGTGCGTGTGGTAGGGGGGTGGGGGGTGGGTGGAGGGGGGAGCAGAGAGAAGAGAAGAGAGAGAGAGCGAGAGAGAGAGATAATTAACAAGAATTTGTATGTCTCTGTACTGAATGGAAAACAACAACAACCCACGACCGACACGATGGAGGCCATTTGGACAAACGCCTGCACTCACCTTCGGCACACGGGACCACTATGAGCGCCCTGTCAATGAAGACAGTGTTGGTGAGATGCTGCGCCACGCCCACACTGGACGACTCGCGATACTTTATGTAACACACCTTGGACGAGAACGCGACAGGTGCGTTGCTGTGAGCGAAACAGAAACATGACGTCAGACAGGGCACCTCCCCACACACACACACCCTCACCCTCTCAATACGTTTTAACATCACTACACAGTCATGCCTATTTCTGGTTTGTTGTTGTTGTTGTTATTATGAAAGGCGTTAAAAAAGGGCACAACATTAGCAGCGGCTTTAGCCACCAGCCAAATGCTGGTGAAAATAAATATCCCCCCCCCCCTAATAAAACACAACAATCGTCTAGTCTAACTGAGTGGCTGGTAAACACAAACAGCAACAAAAAAAAGAAAGAAAAAAAAGAAGGAAAAATTGCCAGCTGCTTTTCTTTTCTTTCTTTTTTTTTTAAAGGCCTCAGACGGATCCCCGGTGTCGCGTAGCCGCTCGGCCCGCTTCGGGGCGCACTTACTCCGGGGGGTAGAGCCGCAGCTCCTCGATGTCCCCCAGGAAGCCGAACAGCGCGGCCATCTGCTCGCTGCTCACGGCCGACGACAGGTTGGTGACCTGGACCACGGTCGTCCCCGGGATCCCGTTCATGCTGGCGGTGTGTGTGTGTTTTTATGTCTATATATATATATTATGTGTTGTTGGTGCAGGGGGGGATATACCTCAGGAGAGCCCGACCGCCATAGTCGCTAGTGCAACTGTTGACTTCCGAATCAGCGGACGAAGGGGAAACGGCCGTTTTTGGAACAGCGCCACCGTGTGTTGTGGATGTCCATGATATGTTTTATTATTTATTTTTTTTGTATTATCATATGCCTTAAATGTTATCTTGTAAATGTTAGTTAGTATCATTGTATATTTTTTTTGTATTGTACATTTTACATTGGTTGGCATTCTGCGGACAGCAAAGCAAGAATTTCATTGTACAAGGAAACATGTTTCCTGCTGTGCATATATGATAATAAACACTTAACACTGAATCTTGAATACATACACATGCATACACACGACATATGATGCGTGTATGAAGTATGCGTATTTATAGCAATATCTCTATGATGACTGTTTTGTGGTTGTGCGCTTTGCAGTCACTCGACGTGTTACATTGGCATGAGGTCTTCATGTGCTTTAATGCATTTCTCTTTTTGTGTTGTGGGGGAAGTGGGAGTTTCTCTCACAGCGATCACAAATAACCGATTCGACGGTGAAAAATGATTGAAAAAAAGACCAGTGTATTTTGTTCCCCAGCCATCTGCGTCCATAAATATCATATGGGGCACAGGCAGGGGCGATTCTAGGGTCAGAGCTTTAGGGGTGCTGAGTGAGCACCCAATGAGCCCCACTGCCGTGGTGGCCTTTTTCACACAAAAACAAAAAATATGTCTATTGAAAAATAACTTTATCATTCACACACACACACACACACACACACACAGAGTAACGCTAGGAGTTAGTATATACTATGCCCCCATGAATGTGATGTGATTATTATTGTTGCAAAGCCTGGTTCAGGTTAAATCCTCTGTAAAACATGAATGAATACAGCAAAACAAAAACATTTAACTTTATTTTATTGTCTGGTTTGATAGTCAGACAACTGAAAAATAACAGATATAAATCTATGAATAAATAACAATTAATTTAAAAAGGCACAGTGAGTGTTTTCACACATACTGGTGGTATAACAGTGATGTGTCGTTTCGTTTGTTTTCACTCTGGTCCAAACGCCGCACCACTGATGAGAATGTATTGATTGAGAGGTTTTTGATATTGTTAACGTTATTAACATTATTAACGTTGTTACCGTTGTTAACGTTATTTACGTAAATTGTGTAAATAACTTACGTAATTTGCGTAAGTTACGCAATTTACTTACGTTGCGTAACTTACGCAAATTACGTAAATAACTTACGTAAATCGCGTAAGTTACGCAAATTACGTAAGTTATTTACGTGAATTGCGTAACTTACGCAATTTATGTAACTTACGCAAATTACGTAAGTTATTTACGTAAATTGCGTAACTTATTGCGTAAGTTACGTTAATTGCGTAACTTACGCAAATTACGTAAGTTATTTACGTGAATTGCGTAACTTACGCAAATTACGTAAGTTATTTACGCAATTTACGTAACTTACGCAAATTACGTAAGTTATTTACGTAAATTGCGTAAGTTACATAAATTGCGTAACTTACGCAAATTAAAGTTATTTACGTGAATTGCGTAACTTACGCAATTTACGTAACTTACGCAAATTACGTAAGTTATTTACGTGAATTGCGTAACTTACGCAATTTACGTAACTTACGCAATTTACGTAACTTACGCAAATTACGTAAGTTATTTACTTAAATTGCGTAAGTTACGTAAATTGCGTAACTTATTGCGTAAGTTACGTAAATTGCGTAACTTACGCAAATTACGCAAGTTATTTACGTGAATTGCGTAAGTTACGTACATTGCGTAACTTATTGCGTAAGTTACGTAAATTGCGTAAGTTACGCAATTTACGTAACTTACGCAATAAGTTACGCAATTTACGCAATTCACGTAAATAACTTACCAATTCACAAATAACTTACGCAATTTACGTAACTTACGCAATAAGTTACGCAATTTACGTAACTTACGCAATTCACGTAAATAACTTACGTAATTTGCGTAAGTTACGCAATTTACGTAACTTACGTAAATCACGTAAGTTAGTGTATTATGTTTGCCGCCATCATGTGGTCAGGTCTGGTAAATACAACTTGTAGGCCTATATTTATTTCTACTCCTTTGTGGCTATGTGTAGATATATATATAACACGTACCCATGTGTGCCTTCCCCACGGATCCACTCATCACCAGTAGTCAGAACATATTCCAGTGGCATCAAAGAAATTCATCCGTCTCATTATTAAAGCAATCATGGGACAACAGCATAACACATCCGAATTTAAACTGCCTTGTAATGACAACCGTGACCCATACTGTGTGTTTAATAATTCAACACTCAAGTAAAACAGGTGCCATGTCCTCCTAGACACAGGTGCCGAACTCCAGGAAATCAGGTACCACTCTATGTAACCAAGCCTGATCAAGTCAGGTACACCTGGTCACCTGTCTCCACCCTGGTTGGTGGTTCGTCCTTCGGCTCTGAAATTCTGTTTCTCAGAAATGTTGTTAGTTTCTTGAATGTCCCATTCACTCCTTCCACCATTCCTTGTGACCTAACCGCTGTTTGATGGGTATCTGCTGCACCACCCCGTGTTGGCGCTGTAGTTTTGACACGGCGGTGGAAAAAGCTAACAAGTTAAGGTATTAAACACAGCATAACAGCATTAGGCGTTGGCGTAGTAATTCCCAATTTACTATATCAATAAACTAGCTTGTGCATTAGATCCTTTCCCAACAGATTGCTGAAGTATTTCCCAATGCTTACTTTAAGCAGGTCCTTGCAAATGTTTAAAGAACATATGTCTGACTTATGCAAATTCAACACTTAAACAAATAAAACGAAAAAAACAAAAAATCTAAATGCACAAATAATCCCCCCTTGTAAATAAAATGCAAAAATATTTCCCTCCTTGAAAATAAAATACACTACTTATTCCCCCCTTGTAAATAAAATGCAAAAATATTTCCCTCCTTGAAAATAAAATACACTACTTATTCCCCCCTCGTGACTTTGAAAAAGTCACGCAAAATTAACACAAAGTTAAGCATGTTGCATTCATTCTTCCTGCTTGTATTGGCCTTTATATATTGATATCATAAAATATATGTATATGACAGTGATTCTAGGTCCTAGTTTATCAAGCTTTTGGAACAACTATTTTAGTCTTCTAGCGTTACCTTTGAGTCTTATGCCCACATTATTTTAATTTACTTTTAGACTAGGTAAACTTATTTAATTGTTCTAATAAGGCTAAATTCATGAGCTAGTCTCACCCCACCGGAAGATCTCTTCCCAGTTACCCTTTCAGCAGCTGAAGAGAGGTCTGTCCAGGTCGGGTTACCATCATCCAGTCGAAAACCACCTCTAGGAGATGAAAAAAGAGTATCATGACGGTTTCCTAATCTAGAGAAGATCTCACCCCCCATCAGGATGAAGCACTTCTCTGCAATCCAATCCAATCAGTCAATGCACAACAAATCATCATTACAGAGTGTTAACATCTTTCAACACCAATCACTTGTAAATAATCCATCATTAAAAGAATCAAAAAAATAGAAAATATAGAGTGTAAAAACACATCACATTCAGATAAGACTGTCAGCCATGTTGTCTCCTAATATGAAACTTATCAACCGCTGGTAACAGGAAGCAATGTTCCTGCTTTTCATTTTGTGTATGCAGTCCATTTCAATGTCCAGATATGAGTCTCTGAGTCCATTTAGGGCAGGAACCCCAGATCAACTGTCCTCTCTCTAATGGACCCCCCCTCCATTGTCCTGAGGGGAAGAGAGACCAGAACCAACCAGTATCTTTGCAGAAAAACATCTAACACAATACAACAAACAATATGTAGACAGTTGTTTCTATTATGGAATTATAGATCAGGCATGTCCAAATCCTAAATGATCTTAATGATCTTATATCGTTACTAATCCAAGTAGTTCAAACCATATGTGAAAGTTATATCAAAACCAACGTGCATACAAAGGTGAGTCAAACAATAGGTGAATATGGTGAATGAAGTGAAAATTGAATATATATGTAGTCAATAGTCATTGAATAGTTTTGCTTACTTAAAAATGGGTATACCTCTAATAAACCAACCTCAATTTCCTCATTGTCATCGTCCAAGTCACCTCTAATAATCAAATGGCACCTGTGTGTGTGTCCCAGGTAAAAACACTCCGGCCCATCTAAGAATCATAGCCTTAGCAACAGTCAGCATCATTGAGCAAAAACAAAACATCGTACATAAAAACAAGACAATTGACACCACATTATGGAAGTAAACTGAGCAACCTACAAATGGACTGGTTTAATTGTTACACCCCAACACTGTATCAGGTTATGACACTACCACACTCCCACATCGTCATTTAGGGCGGGCTCCACATCTCAGTTTGGTGAGAGGGAATGTCCCTGGACCATAACGGCCCCCAGCGCTGGTTGACCCCTGGACTACTGTGGACGAGTGGTAGAGGAGATAACTTCTGATTTAAATGAAACTATCAGATAGGGCCGTATTATGCCCATCAACCATCTTATGCACAAATACTCATGAGGGGGTACCAGGGGTTCGGGGCTTCATGTGACGTAACTGAGCTGTTGGTCTGCTATTTGTCCTATAAAGCACCAAAACACTTACACAAACAGTTAAAAGTATAAAACAAATACACAAAGAAAACAAATCAACAGGAAACAAAAACAAATAACAGACATATAGTTAGCCTCTACATATGTATTTTCTATGTCCCAACAGATCTTTAACCTTTCTAATGTTCACAGCGCTTTCTTTATTATGTTTCATTATGTCTATTATTATTATTATTATTATTTTGTTAATTATTATTATTAACATCATTATTATTATTACCACTACTATTATAGGGTAAACCCCTACATAACTCTATAATGCCTCCCTCCTTTGTTAGATCTCCTTATCTAAATTACCTCCTGCGGCTCTATTGCCACCCTGCTTTATCTCTGCTCTCTGTCCCTCTCTCTCTTCATGATCTGTCTTCGGAAAGGACATGGAGGTCCCCTCCTTCTCTTAAGGTTAAAGGAAAGAATAAAACAAAGAGTTAATGTCAATTTGAACACCGTCATATTACTGACAAGTTGATGCTTATGAATAATCAGTTTTTACACAACAACACTTTTTATCGGAGTAATGACATCTGTTAACATAGTTATTTATAAACTTAAAAGTCTAGAAAATAACATTAAACCGAATTATTGTATTGCCTTCTGCCTTCTCCCCTTGCATTCTAGGAGCGCACAACTTCATTCACACTTGGCACACTCGCGCAATGTAATGGCGTCTCGCGAAGTAAATGATAGACTGGCCAATCGCCATTTCCCTTTGTCCCCACGAGGGAATTCTTCAGGGGCAGTCGTCGGGGGAGGGGGGGAAGTCTTGGCCAGTGGGGGTTTACTAAGTAAACTCCCAAAATGGCTTACAGGGATTTGTAATCTTATCTATGCTCCCTGTGGTGTTACTATAGCATAGAACTACTCCTAAGTGTGCACACTTTATATCTTCCTAGATAATATAGTGTATATGTCCAACTATGTGTATGCCCGTATGTGCAAGTGCTCCAACTCCACTTGCACTGTTAGGTATATGTCTATAGGTTGGAGTGAAAGATGAGTACTTTGTCTCTTACAGCTAGCTGGCCATTAGCCTCCCATGTAAGCCATATGGCTAAGAACACAGGAATGCTACCATCCCCCTTGGAGAACAAGGAGTCATAAACAACCCCCCGTGGTGGGCTATCTTCAGTTCTAAATACCTAGCATGTCCGCTATCCCCACGTGGTAGCTTGCGGCTAATAGCACAGGAATGCTACCATCCCTCTATGAGGAACAAAAGGCCCATATGAGATAACCCACGTGGTGGGCTATCGTCAGTTACATGTACCATATTCTGCAGACAAAGCTAAGATGCACCCTAGCAAAGTTAGCAAGCGTTAGCACATGCAGGATTAGTCACACAAATTATATTATGTTTCATGCAGGTTAGCGTAGTTCTTTGTGCATTTGATGTTAGTAGCAATCTGTAACCACTCGATCTCCTCACTCCACCTCCGAGTTCACCACGTTATCATATTAGGTCACAACCTTTGACCAATTAAACAAGAAAAAACAATCCTGGGGACTTGAGCCCGCATTTATAGTGCTATTTTAAAAGTTAACCCTTGGGTCTAACCCGCATTTACTGCTATTACTAGAGTTACTTCTTCGGGGCACAATAATGCTATTTTAACCGGGGACTTGAACCCATCAATACAATACTGGCCATATGTTTCTTCTATATGTCGTACAATGGCGACAAATATAATTTAATCAATCCCAATTTGAGTATTCAGCGCCTGTTCATTTTACGTCGGCTTAACTGTAACGACTATGGACCGGAGAACCAAAGCTTTACAACAACGTACGCTAGCCAGCTCTGTCACCTAATAATCCTATATCTATCTATGTGCAGTTTTAGCCTGAGCGGCACTGCTTACCTGCTTTTATAGGCGCCTTGTGGCAGAGCTGATGAGTCGTACTGCGGTGCGGCCAAAGTTCCAAAGTCCCAAAATAAAGCCTCTCCGCCTCGAATCACGTCGGGTAGTCACCAGATTGTGGGGGTTGTGTTCCGAGGAAGAAGGCCGCCGACACAGGAAACGCTTTAACTCACTTTATTTGTTTAGGTTTAGTATTTAATCTATGAAGAATATGGAGGGGTATTGCATTAATCACGCGTGGAGAGCCCCCTAAGTTTTGCATCCTTCCGGATGGGCTACCTGCGGGCTCCTGGCTTCCCCCGGATGTTTCCGCCCGGATGGTCTCTGGGCAGGAGGCGTGGCCTCTGTGACGCATAATGGCTAGTGTTGTACGCCCGCCCCAGTGTATTATGTTTGCCGCCATCATGTGGTCAGGTCGGGTAAATACAACTTGTATATTTATTTCTACTCCTTTGTGGCTATGTGTAGATATTACAGCCTGTTGATATGTTATTATTAATTCGCAACAACTTTAACAACAGAGACACACGTACGCACTACACAGGTACTTGTGGCGCTGCTGTTTCTGCTTAATAAATGGACTCCAGTTCGACTGTAGCCGCGCTAATGGCGCTAACGGAGCTAACCGGGCTAACAGAGCTAACTGGTAAACGGTGCCTGGACTCCAGCACTCACCGATATGGTATCGGAATCGGAACAACTCTCGGTAAAAGGAAAGAAGTGTGAGACAGCTTTGGAGCAACTTACTGAGTTGATTCACAACACTACAACTAAACAGATCTCACTCTGCGTGAGTCGCGCTGGACGCCGGTCGGGCTGCGGAGCGGTGCAGAGGAGAAGGAGGGGTGAGAAGAGGATGATACCATTTGCTAAGCGGGGATGTTTTCATTTTCGTCCTTAACATATACATTTTAAACCACAAACTACGGAGTATGTTTTGGACATTATTTAACCCTGTCAAAGACAAACACAATTTTTAGAATAACATTTCTTACCCAAGTTTTAGGGGTGCTGAGCCTGTTTTTAGGGGTGCTTCAGCACCCCTAAAAATGGGCTAGCCTCGCCCCTGGGCACAGGGAGCACACATATAAGGGCCTTTATTTTACAACAAGGTGTGAAGTGTGTTTAGCCATTAGAACCCATTTCAAAATTGTCACGCGACTACCCTCTAGTGACATCACAAGTGGGAGTGTCCGCCGAGATGTACGACAAGATAAGCCCACCACTTGGTACGGTACAGTCCACTGGGATGGCAGACTGGTCTAGTCATCATACATCTGGGTGGACACTCCCATTTGTGATGTCACTAGAGGGTAGTGACATCACAGCTTTAAAAGTGTGTGTAACGGCTAATCACACTCACAAGTACAAATACCTTTAAACGATCAACAAAGTTCATCATATAAAAACATTGAAGATGTCATGAAGAAGGCATGAGAAGACCAAACAATGAAGAGCATTAGTTTATTTTCCACAGGTTACTTCATAAACAGGGTGTTTATATACAAAATCTGGAATGTTGGATAAATGCATATTGATAATTTTTCTGTTGCCTTTTTCCAGAGAATCTTCTGGAACGCCAACTGCTAAACATCAAACGGGTTGCCTGTCTGCATGGAGATTTTATTGCTGGTCTTACAAATTCAAACCACTGATGCCATGATTCATTTTTTCTTCAAGTTTTTTTTTTTTTTTTTAGTATTTACATGAAGTATTCAGTTGGATAATATTGTCTACGATTCACTGAGACTGCAAAATAAATTAGAACTACATGGAAAAAAAATAAACAATGTGATGACACCAATTCTCTCGTTAGATTGTCTACATGATCGGACTGTCAATTTTCCTCATCAATAGAAAAGTATTATTAATTCAGGAACAAATATTTTGTCATCTAAAAAAAAATCCAATATGATAGAATCAAATAAAACATCTTATGAAATCTCATCTATGTGGGGTTTGTTTAGGAGGGAATGTCGCTTGACAAAATTGTAATTAAAAACATTAAATAGTTGGTTTATAACCAATAAAATACAACAAATCCGGGGGGGAAAAAAAGGAAAAATAACCATTCACCCAATTATCAAATGTAATCATGATAATAAAGTCAAACTTTTTTTGAA
>JAOPHQ010000422.1:5000-36837 GCA_030340625.1 Merluccius polli
TTCCCTTGACTTTTTTCCACCTACCCACTCACCTGTTCAGGTAACCTCTCTCACCTGGCCAGGTCACCTCACTTTCACATACATTTCATTTTACATTTCGCATGACATTTACAGTCATTTAGCTTTTATCCAAAGTGACTTACAAGTGAGGCCGACAACAATCAAATAATTTACATTTACATTTAGGGCATTTAGCAGACCAAAGTGACTTACAATAACTACATTTGTCAGAAGAAAGTGAAGCAATATATCGCTGTCGGTACAGTGAGGATCCTTTTTATTTACAGCCAATAGAAATTGTCAAGCATTCATAATTGCTAGGTTAATCCATTCCTCGCATACAACAAAGAGCTAGTAGCAAACAATCCTGCAAACACAATTGGAGTAGCAACTGGCAAGAGTGCAGCATAGAAATCAGAAATACAAGGTTAGTAATTAATTTATGTGTTAGCGGTGGTGTGAGCTGAACAGCTCCATTAGATGTCACATATCAAAGTACTTTCTGAATAAATTCCAACAGCGATTTCGACATTTCTCAAGTTCCACAACATGAAACGCAAGCAGCCGTCAAAGTGGGACATAATAAACACCACTGGAAAGTATGTTACGTTTCAAAAGTATGTCAAGTTGTTACTGAATTAACTGCCCTCTGGATCATCAACATGTGGTGGACACCTGTTGGAGGCAAGACTTTGACGACATTCATTGTCTTTCACCCAGCTGCATCTACGCCATTATCTGTAGTTTACTACATTCAGCTGCTCAGTATGCAGTAGACGGAGCTGTTCGGAGGATTCAAATATGTATGTGGCAGGAAAAGATTAAACTGATCTCTCTCTCTCTCTCTCTCTCTCTCTCTCTCTCTCTCTCCATTGTGTTCACTGTCTTTCTTCTCCCTTCCCAGTGGAAGTCGCTTGGGAGGCCTGGTCACCACCGCCTGTTTCTTCTTCAACCACGGAGAAGTGAGCTCACACACACACACACACACATTCTTCATCCAAAGAGAAATGTGTGAAGCTACCCACACACACAGACACACATACTGTATACACACACAGTCTCTTTTAAACCAGACGGAAAGTCTGTCTATTTCTTAGTGAGATCAATACACTGGCTTTCCACACGTGCGTGTGTGTGTGTGTGTGTGTGTGTGTGTGTGTGTGTGTGTGTGATGTATTGCATTAGTGATCGCCTAGCCAACCCACACATCCATTTCTACTTGACTTCTGTGTCCTTAGCAGTCCAAACGTGTGTTCACATCCCTGCTGCTCCATGTGTGTGTGTGTGTGTGATGTATTGCTTTAGTGATCTAGCCAACCCACGCATCCATTTCTATTTGACTTCTGTGTCCTTAGCAGTCCAGTCCAAGCGTGTGTTCACATCCCTGCTGCTTTGTGTGTGTGTGTTTGTGTGTGTGTGTGTGTGTGTGCATGTGTGTGTCGAATAGATAATTGGTTTACTGTAGTGTAGCGGCACAAAAGGA
This sequence comes from Merluccius polli, assembly GCA_030340625.1. NCBI lineage: Eukaryota > Metazoa > Chordata > Actinopteri > Gadiformes > Merlucciidae > Merluccius > Merluccius polli. The sequence goes on from JAOPHQ010000422.1 coordinate 6,484, forward strand.
AATCTCCACCTCGAGTGTATCTGCTGGCTGTGCAGTGTGTGTGTGTGCATGTGCTTGTGTGGGCGCATTCATGTGTGCCTTTTTAGTTTGGGCTTTACATTCTGCATATTTTTATATCCTCACTTTTAAGCTCCCAACTCCAAATTATGGATCATGAGTTTCCGTCTCTTGCTAAAGGACGTGTGTGCGTGTGTGTGTGTGTGTGCGTGTGCGTGTGTGTGTGTGTGCTTGTGCTTGTGCGTGTGTGTGTGTGTTCCCAGAGCACCCGTGTGATGTGGACCCCACCTCTGAGGGAGAGCTTTGCGTATCCCTTCCTGGTCATGCAGATGCTGCTGCTCACCAGCATCCTACGGTAAACCCCCCCCATTACAAGAACCACACTGTTTTTGTGTGTGTATTTACTGTTACTAAAGAACAAAAATGACAAGAACTGAAATGGTTCCCGGATTATTTTTTCCCCACACAATGCCTTTGTGTTATCTTCAGGGATTGGGTTGAGCTATTTGTTTGATGGTGTGTGGCAGGCAGCTAGTTGATACAAGAGTCTATTTTCCGTGACTGCTTTGGTTTCCTTTGACTGCTCTGCATTTGCCGGCCTTGGACTGCACTGTATGAATTAAGTCTTTGTGTGTGCGTGTGCATGCGTGCGTGTGCGTGTGCATGTGTGCGTGTGCGTGTGCATGTCTAGGACGAGGAGCCCTAGCAGGACGTCCATGGTAGCCCTGGGAGTCTCCACGTTGTGCTTCATGCTGCCCTGGCAGTTTGCCCAGTTCGTGCTGCTCACCCAGGTACAGATGTTTTTAGTATGATGCGAGTTTCCCCACGGCCAGATTGACACCCTGAACGACGCGGCACCGTGCGGCGGGCTTTTTTTTCGCTCCGGCGGCTGCTTTACGCGGAGGAGCTGCTACGCCATCCATCATCCGTCCAAGAATGTCAACCCCCTGCCCCTGTCTCGCCTCGCCTATTTAGTAGCCGTATGGTAGCTCCTCTCCGTGGAGAAAATGCATGAAATTATGACTCCAAACGTTTGCTCGTCACGATTCTGCCTCGCCTCGCGTCGTGTCCGTGGCGACCCGGCCGCGCGGAAAGTATAATCCGGGCTTAAGGAGAGTGATCGCACTGAGAAGGGCAGTGGCAGACGTCGCGGACGCCTGTTGAGGCCTGCCGAGTGTGCAGCCTGGCCGAGCGAACGTTGGCACTGAAATAGCTTAGAAATCAATTCAAAAGCGCGTGCCCTCTGAAGTAGAAGGAAACCTGGCCGGGACATGAATTAATCCTTTAGTGTTTTGAATAAATTGAAGCCGTTTTCCATTCATCATGCTCATAATACTCAAACACTGTGCTGGACTATTACTTACTGCTATTGTAGTGAAACGGAAGAACGTAATGGAAATCATAGCAATACAATTCACTTTTGCTACTGAGGTGACTCAATGTCCAGGCCAAGTGTGACGATGCCCTGCAGTTCATCTCTGTCCCCCAGCTGACAGTACCCACACTGCCTCACGACTCACGCCATTAAACACGAGGCTCACTGACAGCGGGATATCATTGCTACTAGTCACAGAGTCGTACTCGGAGTCAATGTTTTGTCCTGAGCTGATGTTGGTTTGTGTTTGTGTGGTTGTGTCCAGGTGGCCTCTCTGTTTGCCTCCTACATCCTGGGGTACCTCAGCCCCACCAAGCTGCAGTCCATCCTGGTGACCCACATGGTAGGTGACTGTTTCCCCCCCCAACACAGGGAAACCTCATTCAAAACCTGCCCCCTAATCTAAGGGGGAATGACCCAAAGTCCAAATTCCTTGGTTTTCTAGAGCCCACTACAGACGAGTCTTTAAAACAAACAAACCCCATAGCTCGGTTCACTCTGCTCCCGATAATTGGTTTCAGTTGGTCGGGTCGTCGATTTCAACACCGCTCGGCGAAGGGCCGTAATTTCACTTCAACAAAAAAAATAGCAGCGCGACAGTTGTTTTTTTCAACTCATGACTCAAAATGGGAAGCGACACAACGCTGAGCTAGTGAGATTTTCCCTCCAGTCTCCTGGAAGCATTTGTGTTTCATGTGTCATATGTCTGTATGAGGTCTGTGTGTTGTTTGTGTATGAGGGATGATCCGCGCACCTCCTCCGCACATTCCCTTACCCCTAATCCTCCTCTGCATGCGCGGCCGGGAGCCAGGGTCTGGGAGCCAGAGGCTGGAAGCTTCAGCGATAAGCAAGTCAACCCAGAGATGGTGGAGATCTTAGTCCGAGGGAGAGCATGCCGGCTCTGCATAATTCACAAACGGCTTGGCAGTGAGGATTTCTGTGTACACTTTGTGTGTGAGTGTGACTGTGTCCCCATGAATAACAAATGCACCCAAGCAGAAGTGTGTGTGTGTGTGTCCTCTGTGACCAACATAGCTGCCAAAACTTCAGTTAGTTTGTAGCTGGAAGTTGGCTCATGGTGCGATCGCACAACCCTTGCGTCTTTTCAACGCGGTCACGGTGAGGTCTTAGTGAATAAGGGCTATGTTTTACATCACTTTGCATTAAGTCTCTATTAACGACACTCCCCCGTCTCGTACTGATTGACTCACTTACATAACCGGCTTCGCCTGTTTTAACTCTGAGTGGTGGATCTACTCTGGGATCGTTGCTATGCGACAGTTTAAGTCCCGTGAGAAATGAATATGTCTGACAAATTATGCTGTGTGTGTGTGTGTGTGTGTGTGTGTGTGTGTGTGTGTGTGTGCGTGTGCGCGCGTGTGAGAGATATGCCTATCCTGCAGCAACAATGGGGACAGAACACAAGCTTTGTCGGGAACAAAGTGGCTGTGGTTTGTTTCCGTCCTCCCTTTGGTGTCATTGTAATTACACAAATGAACTGCCAAACGGCTGAATTCGGCATCCCAGTGAGCAGCTGGTGGTCGCGAACACACAGCTTAAACACCACTGGGAGGGGAATGGACTGCAGGTAAATGACTCTGTCTCTCTCCGTCTCTCTCTCTCCCTGGTTGCTTCCTGCAGATTGCTCTCGCTGTGTGCTTCCTCCTGATGTTTGGCAACTCCATGTTACTCACCTCCTTCTACGCCTCCTCCCTGCTCTCCATCTGGGTGAGTCAGCGCTCTGCTCTCCCCCAGGGTTGGGGGGGGGGGTATATATATATATATTTGTTCTGACATCTATAACAAACAAACACTTTGCAGATTCAAAAACCTCGGAGGCCATAAGTCACCAACATACACACCTGTCTAGATGTATTTATGATGGCGGTTTTTCTAAACCTTCGCCCTGTGCTTTACTTGTCAACACTATTCTGTAATTTCAACACTTCGAAACATTTCAACACTATTCTTCAGTAAACTCTGTTGAATATAACGCAAAAATCGATTGACAAGCCTGAAGCCTCACTCCCCTGCAAGGACAGCCTTTATTAGGATAGTCTCAGAAGAGCGGCTATAGCTCATAGTGTTGTTTTGTGTCCATCATGCTGCTGCTTCTCTTCGTCACGCTATGGAGTATAACGAGAGGGTTTTGACAGTAAGTTTGACAGTATATGGGGAATAAAAGAGAAGAATAACTGCAGTGATAACGGCTTCAAAGCCCACACCCGGTGGGAGTGACTGGTGGAGATAGTCTGTACATTTTGTTTGTTGCACTCGCTATCACAACCCTTTTTTTTTTTTTCTCCTGCATCACCATATGGGTTTGTATGAAACTCCTTGTGTTGGGTCTGTTGTTATGTTTCTGTTTATTTAAACGTTTGGACTTTATGTGGTTGTGTTCGCAGGCCATCATCGCATGCAGGGACAGATTCACAGAAGTCTTAAGACCCGGGATCGTCACTTGGGTACGCCCTGCCATCACAAGATTTCATGTCACGGTTCCTGTCATGTCAAAGATCCTCGTTTTTCTGTCCATCTCTGTGGAGGATTTTCAGCTGATGCCACCGATTACACATGATCAATAGTGGGGTCCAACGATGCCAGCATGCGCCATTGTGAGCCGTTAGTCATTGCCAACGTTTGGATGTAAATCCCCGGTCTGTTTAAATTATTGAATTATTTTAGTTATTCCTCTCGTTGACGTCAGAGACTTGCCAGACTGTATATAATAGGTAATCTGTGTGGCGGTGCACATTTTCTATTCATTTATTTATCCCTTCCCGTTGGAAAAAAAAACAGAAAGATGATTTTTGGCACAGGCAACATTGGCGGGTCAGCAAACACTCATTTATGAAGTGAACTCTTCATTAATTCAGAGTAAAAAGGCTTCTGCGGCATCCACCAATTCATCACCTCGGCACCAATATTTGTAGCTAACTGGCAAGTGAAAGAGAAGGTGCTACAAACTTCACCACTTCAGCAGTACTAAAAGTTTGAACACGTTCGTTGACTCAATGAACGTATACATGTACAGTGTTGAAACGTCTACACCGCAGCAGGAGAGGTGACACGCTTGCAGGCATGACAGCTGCTGTATGCTTTCAAGATATCCCCGTCAACAGAGACTGTGATGCATGTTGATATGGATATTATCCGGCTATTACTGTGTCACAAAAAGCAGCTCAGCAGTGTGAGCCAAAGGAAAGGACATTCGATCAAACATAGGACGTCTACCTATGATAATCTTTAAACAACTACTTGATATCATCAGACACAAACGGCAGTAGCAGTAACTGGCAATTTGAATAAAAAGTTATTTCTAGGCAAGTCATCTCCCGTTTTTTAAAAGGTGTGGACATTGCGACCGCACGGCTGAACAACGTCAAGTGTTGCACAAAAAAAACACGCACACATCCTCTACAGCACTAAGCATAATGCCAGTGTGGGTTTGAGTTTGTCCTCTTAATAACCCCTCCACCCCCTTCCCTCCTCCTCCATCTGTCCTCCTCCCCAGTCCATGCAGGGCCTGGCTTGGGTGGGGTTCACAGTGGTGCTCAAGTTCCTGTTGTCCACTGTGCTGGGTTCATCCGATGACGTAAGCAATGTTTTGCTATCACAAAGCTACTTTGCTATACATGATATATTAAAGTACGGACATCCTGTGGGCATCCAGCTCAGAACCAGGATATTTGGCCAAGATGTCTATATATTTATATTTGTCATTCGTACGTTGCTTTGGACAAAAGCTTCCTCTAAATGAGACGACTGAACCCTTAGCGTTTAGCATTGGTGAGGCGTGCGGTCGAGCTGTGACACGTTCCCTGTGTGTTCCCTGTAGGCTCACATCAGCGGCCTGATCAAGTCTAAGTTCACCAGCTACCAAGACTTCCACACGCTCATGTACACCTGCGCCGCCGAGTTCGACTTCATGGAGATGGAGGTAGTGTTTTATACATTTTACATGTTTTACGTTATTTTGTCTGTCAATAACATGAAATTGATTTTCTTTGTATTGATTTATTGCATTAAAAAAAAAAGTAAATACATCTTTATATTTTATTTTAAAAGCAATTTGAAAAGGATTTTTCATCGGTGATGATTTAAAGTGTGTTAATCCATGGAATCAACTATGTGTTAAGCAAGGGGGGGGGGAGAAACGGTGACATTGTCAATGTTACTGTGTCCTGGTAAAATGTCAGCCATTCAGAGCCTAGCGACCTGCTGTTTAGTACCAGTAATCGGCCCCTCAACAGCTGGAGGTGTGTGTGTGTGTGTGTGTGTGTTTTTGTGTGCGTGCGTGCGTGCGAGCATGTGGCTCATATTGAAAAGGTTATGGACTATATTCAGTACTTTGCGCGGTTATATTCTGCCTGCCTGTGTTATTCATCCAAACAAATTAGTTTTCTTGTTGTTCTCCTGCTCTGCAATGATGAGCCACGACTGAACACTTCCTGCACTCTTTTCAAACTCTTCATGTCCCCGTCTGCCTCAGACGCCGCTGCGCTACGCCAGGACTCTGCTGCTTCCAATCAATGTGTTGGTGCTAGCGCTCATCGCTGCACGGGTAACTGCCACACACACACACACACACACACACACACTGTTTAATTTGTGTATTTTTTGTAAAGCATACGTCATTAATAATAAAAATAAAACATCTGTTCCATGAATTCATGAATACTACATGGAGATTAAAATAAACATGTGTCACCTACAGCCTTGTTAATTGGCACGCATCACATTTGAACAGGCCTCCAACCCGTCACAAAATGACAGCTTGACACCTGCACATGAGCAGATGCCTGTGTTACACCTGCGGATGATTGTCTGCAGTGAATTCATTAGAAATAGTTTTTGGGGCTGTTGCTTATAGGACATGGCATGTAGAGCCAAAGGGGAGATTCCGGATGCGTCTCACTCACTCACTCACTCTCTCTCACACACACACATACACACACAGGAAATGTACTTTTGCCAGAGCACGTAAAATGGGAAATTAAACTTTTCATCTGATGAGACTTACAAAAGCATCTCTGTGTGTCTCTCTAGACGTTACAGGATGTGTTTCACTTCCTGGTCCATGGAGACGTGGCCTCCTCCTCCAAGACTGGGAGTGAGCAGGAGGAAGAGGAGTGAGTGTCTGTTCAACTGCTTGTGTTCTGTTGGCCACGGCGACATTTTACAACTGCAACCATGGTCCAAAATGAACAGCTGCCCCCAGCCAATGGCAGATAGATTTGCCCGTTTGGCTGGTTAAAATTCTGGGTTACATTTTGCCCGTTTGGCAGGTAAAAATTCTCGGTTACATGTATTTGCTTGGCCAGTAGATTCTTCCACTCTGGCAGGTAAAAAAACAAACTTGTGAAAGTATTTTTTTGACCCTAACTAAACTGTAACTAAACAAAAAAGTAAATCCAAAAAAAATCGGTTTTGGAAGGAAGCTGGATGTACACAGTTGGAATATACCCATGCAGTCTGGAAACAAAAAATGCCTTATTTTTCACATTTCGATGCAGTGAGCTACTGTATCACATTATACATTTATATGTATCTTTTTTTTTCTCCATTAAGTATTTCTTTCTCTATATTGTGCCCTGCGATAGCTAAGCTGTTTTCTGCCTGACTGCGCCAAACTCATTCTCTTCTTTATTCGTGTCTTCCAGACCAGAACTGATAGCCAAAGGAGAGGTGAGCGAGCACACACTTCCCTATCTCTCTCTTTATCTCTCCCTCTCTCTCCCTCTCGCTCTCGCTCGCTCCCCCTCCCTCTATCTCTGCAAGGTATTAGCAGCAGCAGCAGCCTTATCACCCTCGTACCTTCCTGTGAATGAACCACTGTGACTCTTAGCTCATCCTCTGGCTCTCTTCTCCTGATTCTCTGCTGGGAAATAAAAGCCAATGTCTCTCCTGCTTTGGGAAATCCACTCCTAAACCCTTGTACCTTTTTTTGTATTTTTTCTCCTTTGACTTTCTCTTTCTTCTCAACTCTATCTCTCATAGTCGTATGACTCCCAAATGTATCTGTCTGTCTCTCGCTCTCGCTCTCTCTCTCACTCTCACTATCTATTCATCACTATCTATTTATCACTCTCCCCCTCTCTATTGCTCTTGTCTTATACACACACAAGCACGCACGCACACACACAACACTATATACAGGAAAGCGCTGTAGGAATGCGATGTAATTGATTGTAATGCATGACCCGTGTGGTGGTCGCTCCTCCAGCTGGTGTATCACGGTCTTCAGCTGGTGGCGTTCTCCTTGCTGGCCGTCCTCATCATGCGCCTCAAGCTCTTCCTCACCCCTCACATGTGCATCATGGCCGCCCTCATCTGCTCCAAACAGGTGACCTGTTTAGTCTGTGTACTATATATATATATATATATATATATATATATATATTTTTTTTTTTTTATTTTTTTTTTTATTATTATTTAATATATGTATACATATAGTTATGTAGTTATTCTTACGTTTTCATCAGTGAAAATGTATTTATAGTCAAATGTAATTGAGTGTTGTCATTGTTTCCTCCTTCTCTCCCCTCTCTTTCTCTGCCTCTCTATCACTACCTCCATCTCTTTCTCTCGCTTCCTCTTTGTCACTCCCCCTCCTCTCTCCCTCTCTCTGCCTCTCACTCCCTCTCCTCTCTGCCCTTCTAACTCTCTTCCTCTGTGTCACTCCCCCCCCCCCTCTCTCTCTCTCTTCCTCTCTCCCCCCCTTACCCCTCTCTTTTCTACCTCTCTCTCTACCACTTTCTCTCCTTTCTCTACCTTTCTCTTTCTACCAATCTGTCTCTATCTCTGTTTCTCTCCATCTCCCTCTCTCCCTACCTCTCTCTCTCCTTCTACCCTCCTCTCACCTCAGTTGTTTGGCTGGATTGGTGAGAGGTCCAGGCTCCAGGTGGTGGTGTTTGCCTTCCTGTCCATCATGGCCGTGCAGGGCGTGGCCAACCTGCAGGCCCAGTGGGGCATCATGGGGGAGTTCAGCAACATGCCGCAGGAGGAGCTGCTCGACTGGATCCAGGGCAACACCAAACCCGGTGAGTACTGCTGCTGCTGCTGCTGATGTGGCCGATTGGGGCTGTCAAAATTGGCCAAAAATTACGTTTGATTATTCCTTCTAAAAAAACACATCAAACCATTTGAATATCTATTTTTACTCTCTGCGGCGGAGTGGGTTTGTGAACTCATTATCACATGGTTGTTGTTGAAGTATTCCCTTGTTTCAGCTTGACCTACCTATTCAGGCTTGACCTATTTCATTTTCAATCAATTAAAAGTGACGTTGTGTGACTCCTGTCCGTCATGCAGTGCGTTCAGGGCACACATATGAGGCAGACTTTTTTTTCACTATCAAATGTTGTTGTTTTTTTACAATTCAAAAATATAATCGAGTTTAGAATATTAGTTTACAACCTTATTGCCCATATTGCAACAGTTGCAACAGTATTTGCAGCTCATAGTGTGATTTGGGAAAAGCAATAACATTCAATATGAGACACTGTAGTGGCTGCACTACAAAATATGTGGAAAATTGTAGGTATTCTAGCTCTCTCTCCATGTCTCACTCTACCTCTCTGTCTCTTTCTCTCTACCTCTCTAGTTCTTCCTCATCCATAATTTAGTCTACTATTTACAATTAAGCAGATGCTTTTACCCAAAGCGACTTGCAGTGAATACAGATGCATATATAATTTAGGCGCATTTAGGGATAGATTGTGGAGAACCTTTCCACCCCCCTAACCACCACTAACAAACTGAATCTCGCTCTCTGTCTGTTTACAGATGCAGTGTTTGCAGGAGCCATGCCCACCATGGCCAGTGTAAAGCTGTCGACTGGCAGGGCCATCGTTAACCACCCGCACTATGAGGATGCTGGGCTAAGGTGAGCTAGCTCTGTAGCTATTGAAATATTAAGAATGCTATGCTATATATTAAGAATGCTATGCTAAAGGATCCAACAATAGTAAAAGGCCCAAACGGTATCCCACAATAGTAAAAGGCCCAAACGGTTTCTTAGAGCTAGAATAGCAGAGTCACGATAGACATTCACATTGTTTATGAATACTTCACCCTTCCCCCACATGTGAACCAGTCCGACACCAAACACAGTGACCATTGTTTATAGGCTCTCCTCCCCTCACAGAGAATCCCTTGCGCACCCAGATGTAACGAAATGTCTAGGGAGGCAGCAGGTGATAAGCGCTACTGCCTGAGACTGGGTGCTATGTTAATCAGAGCGCTTGGTGATGTCACGCTGCCCAAACCTCGCACATCTTAGGCGGGGGAGGCCCGGTCAAAATGGGCACTGTGACTCAGCCTCCCCACGAAAGACCGGGGGAAGCCAATTAAATATGCCCTGCTATCTAACTTCAAACTAGAACTTGCCCTTTTTGAACCAAAACGTATCCATGTATCCGCTCATGATGTCATCCCCCCTGGCCGAACCTGCCCTTTAATCTTTAAGATATCCACGGACCTGAGACTCGGGGCTCACAATCAGCAGAACTTCTCAGGAGGCGAAGCTCTTTGTGACACCAGCGCTGTATTTATTATTATATGCTTTTACTCGTTGACTTTGATTAGCTTTGATTAAGAATAAATCTATTCAGTTTAATTCAGTTTATATCTCTTTATTTACTCCTCATTTTTGATCTGATACCTTAAAGGGCCCGGTCCGTTGTTAGCTTAGAATAGGCCAGAGATTTTTCTCCCAACATAGCATGACCAGAACTAAGGTCAGCTAGCAGTGCGCTGTAGCATAACCAGGGTCAAGGTCAGCTAGCACTGTAGCATAACCAGAGCTAAGGTCAGCTAGCAGTGCACTGCATAATGTTGGCTGAACTTAGCTTGGTTGTTTACAAAGCATCCCTTGTCCAAATATTTAATTCCAAAGCCCTGCAGCGAAGCCTTGACTTTTTGTTCAGTTCTGAGTTGGGGTTCTTTCAAAATGGACAACAAGCAGAGTTTCCTCTTGTATTTATGTAAAACGTATTTGCAGTTAAAATAACAATTTATCATTATTAGAAGTTATTTCAATGTCAACAAGACCAGAACCAGGCACTGCCATGCTAAATGCCAGAAGTCCCCATAAGGTGGGTTACAGTGTGTGTGTGTGTGTGTGTGTGTGTGTGTGTGTGTGTGTGTGTGTGTGTGTGTGTGTGTGTGTGTGTGTGTGTGTGTGTGTGTGTGTGTGTGTGTGTGTGTGTGTGTGTGTGTGTGTGTGTGTGTTGTGCAGAGAGAGGACCAAGCTGGTGTACTCCATGTACAGCCGCATGTCCGGGGAGACGGTCAAGAGCAACCTCATGCAGCTGGGGGTCCACTACTTTGTTCTGGAGGACTCCTGGTGCACAAGGAGGACCAGGTATGACACACTCACACTCACACTCACACTCTCTCACTCTCTCTCACACACACACACACACACACACACACACACACACGGTGTGTACTAACTAATATTTCGTGGTCCATGAGCGCCTCACTGTGGCTGAGCGCCACATTAACAGATTGAACCACCGTCTCCGTACACTACACCGCAGTCATAGACCATCTCTACAGCTCTCTCTCTCTCTCTCTAAACATCCCTCCCCTCATCCTCCCTCTTACACCCCCCCCCCTTCTCTTTGGTGTGTGTGTGTGTGTGTGTGTGTGTGTGTGTGTGTGTGTGTGTGTGTGTGTGTGTGTGTGTGTGTGTGTGTGTGTGTGTGTGTGTGTGTGTGTGTGTGTGTGTGTGTGTGTACCAGGCCCGGCTGCAGCATGCCAGAGATCTGGGACGTGGAGGACCCCCAGAACACCGGCAAGGTCCCCTTCTGCACCCTGGTGAACAGAGACGCCCGGCCGCACTTCTCCACCGTCTTCCACAACAACGTCTACAAGGTCCTCAAAGTGCCCAGATAACAGAGCTCTCTCCCCGTGTGTGTGTGTGTGTGTCCGTGACCTTTTTTTACATATATATATATATATCCCTCTCTGTCGGAGAGTGGAGCGGGGAGGGGTAAATGCCATTGCTGCATTTTCCTGCAACAAACTCCACACCGCTACCCCAAGCCCAAACCAGTGTTGATGTTTATATACAATAAGGAGGACAGATGAGTCGGGTTCGTCTCCAATAAATCCTCCGCTAGCAGAGGACGCTCCCGGCGGTCCTGACGGTTCCCGCGTTGGAGAACCTCAGCGTCGTTCATCCACGGTCCCTTTTTTGATGCATTCTCGTGCTCGTTCTCGCTATTTTTGAGAACATGTTTTCATTGATATGTGGTACAGTTGAATTGCAGTGTTTTTTTCTGTAAATTAGCTAGTAGTTTGGATTTAAAACGAGCTGTGTATGTCAGTGGCGTAAATGAGCTGTTGAAGAGGTCCACAAGAGTCAATATATCAAGAGTATATCAACATTTCCATACGTTTGTTTTAAGAGCATTTACAATGCAGGGGTTTATAGGTCCCCAATGGAACACATTTTGTTATTTATGGCAAAACTAGACTATTCATTTCAGTTTTATTTAAGGTGAATGTAGCACAGGTCTTGATGTTCATCTACCATTTGATTAGAAAGCTGTCATTTTCTCCATAGTTTTGTGTTTTGTTTGTCGGAAGCATTGAATTAACCTTTGTTTACATCTGAAGCCAAGCATAGTAATATCCAATGAATCCAATGTACCCTTTTTTCTACAGAGCACCCTCTGCCTAAACGTGTAGCTTTGGTCCGTCAAAACGTGGCCTTTCCAATTGAGTACAATAGGTTTTGGTGGCATAGCTGCATGTCGTGTGACTACCGGTATGTCCAAACCCACAGTTCTGCTGTCATTCAGTGTTAGTTATTCAGTATTAGAAATGCACAACCACACTTCAGCTGCAGTCCACAGCCCCGGTGCCATATGTTGTAACATGAGCAGCCTATAGGCATGCGTCGCCTTCACAGCTTTATCACAAACAACACAAGCTACGACCGCATCAGCCAAAAGACGCCTGTGAAGGATTTGAATTGGAACAAATTGCCAATCTTCTTCTTGTTTTCTTTCAAAGACTTTCAAAGACTATCATTAGGTTCTCGTTTAATTTTGCCGTGGAGGTGAAAATGGGGCGGGTAGTGTGTCCCCCGTAACCACTGAGAGCTCCTGTTAGTTACAGGCCTTAATGCTATGAAAACTGTGATCTCTTTTCTCGGAGACAGTGTTTAACTGTACTTTCTTGGGACCAATATTTTATTTTATTTTAGATTCCTGTGTCTGTATGTTCCACTGCGGGGAATGATGATGTAACGGCACATTTTAGGTGAGCCTGAGGACAAAAGATCTGCTACTCCTTCGTGGTAGACATCTTCACAGCATACGTTCAAAAGTGTATTTTATGAAAAAGATAAATGTTTTAATATTATGAGTGTATGAACAACCCGAGGTGGTGATTCAACGAACATAGCGGTTAAGTTTTATTTGTCTTGTTGTTTTCATTTCCAGTAGGTTCACTTTATGTTGTATCATCAGTAAGTGTTCCCATTGATGAGTGAGACTGTGATGTTGCAGACTGTATTTTATCTATGGGCAGACCCGGCTTTGTTTCCAATGTCTTTTTATAATATGTGTCTATTTTTGTCTGCATTTTAAATGAATAAAATGTTTTTATTAGGAAATAATATTTGTCCAGAATTTATTTTGTAAAGTTTATATGGATTGTTTGAAACTCCTCCCCACCAGCACACATAAAGACGATCACATTATCATTCTACTGTATATCAGTATGGTATGTGGCATAAGATGTGTTTCTGTACATTGTCTCCATCTACAGGTCTGACGGACATTTGGGACACATGCGATAGATGGCGCATATACGTGAGAAGTTGAACTCTTGTCTGTCTAAATAATTGTTCATAATTGAGGTACAATTTATAAAAATCATGTACAGTGTAAATGTATTTTTTATATATGTCCACATGGGTCCATATGTACACTCATTTCTGCCTAGTATAAGTTTCAGAGTAATATCGGCGGTTAACGCAATAGTACAATAGTTCCATTTTTATTGATGTTTTTTCAAACAAGAATAAGGTACAGCAAAAATAATGCCAGGTAAAAAACACATAGCCCACCCATGTTGAGTAGGCCTGTCTGCAAACATATTAGACCGAAGCCTATCATTTCCCAATACATTCGAGTGGATTGCCTTTTTCCTTCCAGCTCCTCAGTGCTTTGTAAAATATTAAAATTCAATGTTAGCCTGCAGTTCCAAGAGCGTGTTATGTGTGTGAGCAGTGCCACGAACCAGAGAGCATCTTTACATAATTGTACGTGTGAAATGTATTTATGCTGTTCTTCTCCCTCTGCTGTTGTGTGGACGGTTACGAATGTACCACCTAAAATGTTAATCTTATTTCCAGACTCGTCAGCCTATTTATTCATAAACCATCTTCATAAATTGTCATCTTTTAGATTCTTACCAATCGAAAGAATCGACAAAACGTAAGCGTATGACCAAGAGAACCATTTGATCAACAACACAATGAATTTGCTTCCACTGTCAATAATTCACTGATGTCAAATGTAGCCTTGTAATAAGATAGGATAAGTTATGATTTTATTTGTTTTATCAATAAACTCAAGGACATACAACATAATAGTTACCCTGACCACATTTCACATGTAAATGGAGACATTAACACCCTGGCTGCTCCCATATCTCCTCTGTAGGCCTACTGCACTAGAGATTGACTAGGGAGGTACCCTATAGGCCTACTGCACTATAGAGATGGACCAGAGAGACACTCTGTAGGCCTACTGCACTATAGAGTTGGACCAGAGACACTCTGTAGGCCTACTGCACTATAGAGTTGGACCAGAGACACTCTGTAGGCCTACTGCACTATAGAGTTGAACCAGAGACACTCTGTAGTCCTACTGTACTATAGAGATGGACCAGAGAGACACTCTGTAGGCCTACTGCACTATAGAGTTGAACCAGAGACACTCTGTAGTCCTACTGCACTATAGAGATGGACCAGAGAGACACTCTGTAGGCCTACTGTACTATAGAGATGGACCAGGGAGACACTCTGTAGCCCTACTGCACTATAGAGATGGACCAGAGAGACACTCTGCAGGCCTACTGCACTATATAGATGGACCAAGGAGACACTCTGTAGTTCTACTGCACTATAGAGATGGACCAGGGAGACACTCTGTAGTCATACTGCACTATAGAGATGGACCAGGTAGACACTCTGTAGTCATACTGCACTATAGAGACGGACCAGCGAGACACTCTGTAGTCCTACTACACTATAAAGATGGACCAGGGAGACACTCTGTGGGCCTACTGCACTATGGAGATGGACCAGGGAGACACTCTGTAGGCATATATACAACCATTGGTCTAATGTCTTTTTCGCTATTCATAGTGGCATAATTGTTAACAATTGAGGTATAACATTTGAATTTAGTGGCTGCAGATTGTAGTTTCCTGTATTGGTCCACCAGAGGGGCAGCTAGCCTGTCAGGAATGTTAGTGTAGTATACTTTTTGTGTACAATTTATAGGAGAAAGGACACTCAATGTACTCAATAATTGCATTGATACTTCCGCTAAACATATGATGATACACGACATACAATAACATGCATATTCCATCTACATTGAGCAATGACTGGACTTGATTCATCCTAAAACGGCCACAAACTACACTTCCCATGATGCTCTCTTCCTTCCTTTTTTTTTTTTGTTCCTACCGCGAGACCTGAAAAATATGCCGCCGTCTGCGGCTGCGCAATTTCATTCGAAAACTTGCACTGCGAGGGACGCCGAGAAAGGAAAAAAACGTAGCAGACGAAAAAACACAATGGCGGCAGCGGCAACCGGAGCTGGCGGAGCGGGTTCGGGCGGGCCGGCGGCCGGCCCAGCGGGCGGCGGCGGCGGCGGCGGAGGCCCCGCCGTGGGTCGCAAGAAAGACGGCGGGCCCTCGTCGAAATTCTGGGAGTCCTCGGAGACCGTGTCCCAGCTGGAGACGGTCCGCCTGTGGATCGGAAAGCACTACAAGAAGGTACGCCTGGTCCTCCATTGAGGCCCCGCGTCGGCGGCAACAATGGAGCGGCTTTTTTTCCTTCTTTCGCTGGCGTAAATACACGTACTAACCGTCCGTTTCTGACGGTTAAGGGACGTGTGCGACTTTATAGTTCAACCGCTAAAAAGATGCGGATTTTCCGAGACGTTTTGTACGTCGTAACCGAAATGTGTGTGTGTGTGTGCGCGTGTGTGTGTGAGAGAGATACACACTGATTAGCAGTTATGCTAACAGTTATGCTAGCTTATCCACTCAATAAGTGTATGGGGCCCCCCAATACACACACACACACACACATACACACACACCGAGGTATCTCGTGTTTACTAAAACCCAAACCACACACACACCGATGTGGCGGTACTTTGTGGTGTGTGTGTGTGTGTGTTTGCAATCTGCATCGTCTGGACCCATTAAACATGATGTACACGCAGCCCCAGGATAGTCACGGGGGGACGGGGTCTTTTAGTTGTGGGTCGAACCGGGGGTCGAACCGTGGGTCCAGCATGCATTGGACCGGGTCTGGGTTCGTTTTTGTGGGGAAGTGCACGGTACTGTCAACGGCCTTGCAGCATGCATGGCACACTACTAGACAAACAAAGAGCTGGGAGGTGTTTCCACACAGTCATGTGTGAAGTGCTCGGACCGCCCTTCGTTTTTGTATTGACACTTTTGTGTGTGTGTGTGTGTGTGTGTGTGTGTGTTGTGTGTCCAATGCTGGATGTGGATTGGACAATGGACACTATTTAAGTGTGGCACCTTTTGTCTACCAGCTACTACTATTAATACTACTTGTTGTCATCTGTCTTCATGCACTTATCCAATTTATTTTAAAGACAATGATTTTTGGATTGGATGGGAAAAGTAAACCTTAAATTAAATTCCCTCTCAGGCGGGAAGCATTCTTTTCGAGTCTTTTGAAAAGTACATTTTATTTCAAGGAGCAAAGCGATGATGTCTGCTATTAAATATCAATTAAATATCAGTACCTATCATGTCAAAAATAATAACAATATATGAATCAGCCAGTGCCAAAAAATCTGGTTGTTTAATCTGTTTCAGATCATTATGAAATATAAACTTCATTAGACTTCTGAGGCACTGCACGCAAATGTTATGACATACTAACTAAATAAGTATTATAGATAGTATTAGTAATAGACATCATTTTAATGATCTTTAGTTGTTCAACAATCAACAAACTTTCCCATCGAATTAGCTACTTCATTAAGTTGTTTTGGGGTTCAACAGAGATAAGATTAACATTTTCATGATCAAAGATTCATTCTCAACTAATTTAACATACCTGGATATTTTATCCAATGACTGTATTGGTAGGCTCAAAGTCTCTGCTTCTATCATAATAAGCTAAATACGTATGTGGGCCACGAAGCCCGTTGAGACCGATAAAGGAATATGCCTGTCGGATTCACAGTTTTAATTGTTTCCATCAAGATTGCTCTGCACTCGACTGAAAAATAATAATGGAAAAAATAATAACTTTCGGCCCACCAAATATCTTGGAAATGAAATATTCATGGATGGAAACAAAATAAACAATATGTTGTCATTAAAGTGTCAAAAAAGTAAGATGAATACTTACTCTCCCGGTGGTTGTTAACAACTCCTTCTCCTTCCTTCTTTATGTATGTTGTCTTTCGATACAGAATTTCCCCTTTTCAGTCTTTAAACACACTAATGATGGAAATTAAACGTACAAAGCTATCTGTAGACAATGGCGGGCATATAAATGACACTTTTCTCTCTGTCTCTGTGGCCCCCCTCAGCATGTCCAGAACGACTCTCCTTCCAGCAAGTCGCTGGCCGGCCTGGTCGTCCAGCTGCTGCAGTTCCAGGAGGACGCCTTCGGTCGCAGGGTCAACAACCCCGCCCTCACCAAGTTACCGGTGAGCTGCATATGCCGACGCACACACCGCCACACAGCTGTATACTCACTGTATTGTACACACACACACACTCACTCACTCACTCTCTCTCTCTCTCTTTGGTGACTTTAATTAAATTCATTAATTTAATTAAGCAGTCTTTTGGCTAAAAATAGCAACGTACTTGCACCTGCTCTCCATGCATCTACAGAGCTGGAACGGCTTTATCACACTATACACCCATACACTATTCACCCATACAACATGTATGTGTACATAATCAATAAATGTTTCTGCCTAATAGTAGTCCGATCAAATCGCAAATCAGTGTATTTTATACATCTTGGAATATTCTCGATTATTGCGATGAACATATAGTAGTATGCATCACTGCAACGACCTCCTCTTCCTCCTCCCCTGTCCTCAGACCAAGAGCTTCCTGGACCTCAAGGCAGGCGGCGCTCTCTGTCACATCTTGGGCTCCGTCTACAAGTTCAAGAGTGAACAGGGCTGGTAAGTGGTGCTTATTCACGTACCCTCCACATTCATCTACTGTCCACTGTGTCCTTCTCTCTTAACCCACCACCGACTATTCAAAAATAAATAATCATAATTCACACATATTGAAGGTGACTAAAACAAAAGGACGGGTAAATTAAATGTTACGTTTGCATGTAGTTACTTAGCAGAGACTTTTATCCAAAGCAACTCACAAGTGAGGCTGAGAACAATCCAAGCATATAATCAAAACTAACCGCACAAATAGCTAAAATGCTGTATGACCTAGTTAAAAAAAGCTGAGTGCAGAGGAGATACATGAATCGGTGAATGCTCTGTATATATCCCAGACCGTGAAGTAACCATGTGTTATGATATAATATACTTTCTTCCTTTTCTTATTTTATTTTTTTGCTCCAGGCGTCGGTTTGACCTCCAGAACCCTTCCAGGATGGACCGTAACGTGGAGATGTTTCTTAACGTAGAGAAGACCCTGGTTCAGGTAAATAATACAGTAACAATACAGTAACTTATTAGTGTCATTTGACATTGATTTTGTGTTCGGCGTGTCAATATGGCACGATTCACGGCCGCGCCGAACAGCTCAACTCCAGATATACTTCTGTGGCCTAACTCTTGACTGCTTCCAGAATAACTGTCTGACTCGACCAACCGTCTTCCTGTCCACTGACTTGGAGCAGAAGCAGGCCAATAAGCTCAAAGACATCATTAAGAGGCACCAGGTAAGTCCCGCCCTGCAGCGTAAAGCTAGCCAATCGAACGGGTCGTAGTTGTTTACGCTGGCTGTCAAAAAGGAACGCGTTTGATGATGCCAACACTTCACCTTGGTCTACAGGGCTCCATCACTGAGGATAAGTCCAAGGCAACCCACCACATTTACCCCTCTCCTACCCAGCAAGAAGACGGTAAGATGCTTCCATTATTTAATTAAACTATAAAAAAAGATCCGAAAAAATGTGTATCTTAGGGCTGTACCCGTCGATTTTCCAAGTCGTCTCCCGAGTCAGCACCTGCGATTGTTTGACAGAGATTTCCCTATTATAGCCTTATAAATGCTAACTGCTTCGGTAATGGTTTGTGTTTGTTGCAGAGGAGTGGCTTCGTCCAGTCATGCGCAAGGACAAGCAAGTGCTGGTGCACTGGGGCATGTCCCCCGACAGGTAAGCATTGTCTTGACTATTGAGTATTGACATAAAATACAACCAATGAACCACAGATGAAGTTCACCCAATGCGTGGCTGTTGTTTTGCGCTCCTCTAGCTACGACACCTGGGTGCCCATGGGCGAGGTCGACGGGGACGTGGAGGACCCTCCGAGCGCGGAGAGACCCTGGAAGGTGCGTGTGGCGCCCATCACCACTGCCCTCCTGACATTTAGACCTTTTACTTATTAGAGAACAACTGTGATTATTGTGCCCTGAGCCACACAAATCTGCAACCTGCAAAGCATTGAAACTGTACTTTTGTTGTTTTTTTAATCTCCGCCGGGGGGGGGGGTGAATAAATGAAAAGTAGTGCATAACAAGCCATTGTGTTCATTAGGTGTCAATTGACCAACCAATGCCAGTGTAGACACCAAGATCGATGCCCTATCAGTTCTCAATCTCTCACTTTTTGTGTCTCTCTCGATTCGTCTGTTGTTGGTGTTGTGGGTCTCAGGTCCACGCCAAGTGGGTGCTGGACACGGATGCCTACAACGAGTGGATGAACGAGGAAGACTATGAAGTGGATGAGAACAAGAAGTCTGTCAGCTTCCGCCAGAGGATCTTCCCCCGGGAAGAGGAAGTAGGTTGTGTGTGTGTGTGTGTGGTGGCCAGGCACCCCTTGAACATGTGGAATGGATTTTTTGCTTTGCGTTTGCTTCGTATGCCTATGCACTTCTATTGCCAGTGTCTACCTGTGTTCCTTTGTCAGTCTGTTCCCCATCCTTTCCACTCGCTACCTTACTCTCTCTCTCTCTCCTTGCGTCTTCCATGGGTCCTGCAGAAGTCATCTCATCAACCAGGTTTTTTGAATAATTGCAATGGTGATGGATTAGGGATCAGCAAAAAACTTGATTGATTGATTTTATAATTTCCCTAACATACTAGTACAAATGACCTTAAAATCATTTGTGCCTATCGTGTCAGAAAAAGACAAATGGTTTTCTCAATTTTAAATCAATATTAAATAAATACGTACATTTTTCTTGGCATTTTGTCAGACAAACCAAGCTACTTCCAGATGTTATCTCTATCTATTATTGGCGTTATTCATGATTCATTCATTTAGCACAGTCACGAGGAGGAATGGGCAATCAAAATGACGGTTGGTTTTGCAGCCCGAATCGCTTCCCCTTAATTATGTTTTAGTTTATGTTGGCCACACGCCAATATCGGTCCACCTCTAGGTGACCTGTGATCTGGGCATGAAGTATGAGATTTGCAGGAACCTGGTTCTCGCTCCCCTCCCTCCCCCCCCCCCCCTTCTTAACCACCACCGCATCCTCCTTCCCCTTCCTCCCCTCCACCTCTCCTGTCCCCGTATCGGGGCTGGGCAATATGGTTGTTTTAAATGGGATGCATGTTTTCCCACCGTCAATATTGAAAGTCGATCCAAAACTCTTTTTTACTTTCTTTGTGTTTGTATCTATTTTGCTTTTGGTCCTTGGGTCTTTGTATTCTCTGTCCAACAGACCTTAATCTTTGGCTTGGTTAACAATGCTTTGTCATTGAATTGCATCCAATTTTTTATTTTGATGTTGTGCTCTAGTTTTTTAGTTGGAACTAGGATTCAATCAAACAAATTATTGCACTGCATTGTGTCCACAATGCCAGAATCATTGTGGAGTAGGAGAGAAAAGAAAATACCCAAGGCCATGTTGCCCCCCCCCCCTCCACTCCCCTCCTCTCCCTGTGTGTTTGACTGTTTCCATCCTCTCATTCTGCCGCTCTTTCTCTCATCCTCCATCCCTCGCTCCCTGCGCCTCCCTTGCGGGGTTTGTCTGATCAGTCTTCCCGTACGCCCGACCGCAAGGAGCGCAAGGTCAACGCCGGCAAGAAGAGACGCCGCTCGCCCTCCCCGCCCACCACCCCCGCAGAGTCCCGCAAGAAGGGAGGCAAGAAGGGGTAAGGCCCTCCCGTCCACGGGCTCCACGTCCTGTGACTAGGCCCCATAAGTAGAGACCAACCTAAGCGAGTCCTAGATAGATCATGTGTGACTTGACCATCACTCAAGCAGAGACTCCTAGATATTTAATATAACTCAACCTGTTGACTATCATGTTTTGTGTGTGTGTACCTGTACCTCTGTGTTTAAGTATATTTAAGTGTAAACACAGAGATATCACAATATATCCTATTAGAGTAACATACAAATGTAAAACACATGTAAAGATGTTATTTTCTGTGTCCATTGTCGGTCTCCACCTCTGAACACACTGTATTTTAAAATTCTGCGAAACGTTTATTTAAAAGCAAAAAGAAACAGAAACAAATAATACACAGACGAGCCATGTGACTAGCAGACAGACTCACGGTTACATGAGTTATCACTGGCTGACCGCCCGGTCTGGCCTCCAGGAACCCCGGGTCTCACTGGAAGCGCCGCAGCCACCGTGGGGGGGAGGAGGACGACACGGAGGAGGACCTAAGCAAAGACCTGGACGAATCCTCGACCAACCCCACCCTAGATGAGGGCAGCGGCGCCAAGAACGGTACGCCCCGCTTGGGGGGACACTCACACACACTTAGTCGGTCTCACTGGCGAGAACGCTGCCTGGGGAGCTATTTTGACCCCTTTAAATCTATAGATCTAATCTATAAATCTATAAATCTATGTTGACTATGTAAGAATTTGTGAAGCGTGTGAGATGTAGACATTGGCAGACAAGATGGCAGAATAATGTCGCATGCAAGTTATTTTTGCGCCCAGAGCCTTGCTATTTTTGCCTTTTATATATTTTATATACACACACACACACACACGCACACGCACACGCACACACACACACACACAGGGGTTGAATTCAGGTCTTTGGCGCCATCTAAAGTCCCAACTCACAAACCCACACCTCCTGGGACACACAACACACACTGCGTTCTATTTTCGTACGGTTTGTGTGCCAGATGATGCTTCTGCGGCTACGGCCAGAAAAGAGCGGTTTTGTCTCTCCCTTTGCCTCTTCACACTCACACTCCTTCCTCCCGCTCTCTCCTTCCTCCTGTCCTTGTCTTGTTCTTTCATCAGCAGCCAGAGTAATGGAAAACAGTAGGATGCTTGTTTGCCTGTTTACCATTCATGTACATTTTTTTCCCCCCCTCACAGATGACATGGAGGACGACTCGGTTCTGTCCGGTGGAAAGGTAAGGTCAGAGGTTGTGACTTGGGGTGGCCCAGTATACGAGCGTCCCCCGAATGAATACGAGCACGCACTATGTGAAACGCCAGCGATCCCGTTGTTTAGCTACGGCTCTTCCTTGCCTAGTGAGTCACTTCGCTGCTAGAACTGACTTGGTTAACATGGCGTAGCGCGCTGGCTAACTGCCGGTTACCATGGTTACCTACACCTAGGTTCATCTGAGGCAGAGCAGTGCGGGGTGTTCATTAATGTCTGTAATTCGCTTGTCTTGTAATTCGTAATTCGCAGTCTTTTGTCCAACGATAACGAGCCAATGATGATGACCTTCATAAGATAATAGAGATGCCGAGGGAAATGTATTTGTAGGTTTCTGATGCTTTGTTGGTGGAAGAACCATCCACAAGGGCTAGGCCCAATGTAGGTCATTTAATATCTTGATAACAATATATATCACATCATGTTTTCTGGTAATTCAATAAATAGTCTATATAAAATAACCACATGGTAACTGTGTGATAAATACTTAAATACTTGAATACTTGACAAATGAAAAGCACTATTTTAATATTTCCTCTTTTGATATCGCTTTACTGTAATGCAGACTTTAAAACCAGAAAAAGACGGCGCTATTTTTCCGATATCACGATATCGGTATAATATTGATATATTGCCCAGCCCTTCCATCCAGATATTTGTACGTAGATGAATTGCTCTGTTTTTTTTTTTTTTCATTTCATTTGATTTAAAAAAAAAAAAAAAAAAGGCTTTCAGTTTTATGAGTGCAACCTGGCTCAGTATCCGTCCTGGACCCTGTCTCGACGGGTTGAGATACTGCAGCACACGGCTGTCCAGATGGACCTCGTAGATCTCCAGGACACTAAAAGGCTTCCAGCCAACGAGGTGTAGGAGCTGATTTATTTTGAGGAGCGCTGGTGTTGATTGTAGTCTCGCTCTTTGTCCCCCCCCCCCCCCGCCACAGGAGGACGAGGAGCAGAGCAAGGCAGAGGTCAATCGGCTGATGGACTCGGAGGACACCGTCACGGAGCAGACTCACCACATCATCATCCCCAGCTACGCCGCCTGGTTCGACTACAATTGGTGAGGGAGGCGGGGGCTCGCTGCTTGGGTTAAATGTTGCTACTGAGCACCTCATTTTCAAAGACGCCTGGTTATCAGCCTCTTCGGCTAGCCAGTTACCGTTATTATCTACTGCTGAGTCATTTGGCAGTTGACACAGTGAGTTCAGATAGAGGTCATTATGGTGCCATCAAGTAGGGCTAGGGCATCTTGCTCAAGGATGTCTATTGGGTACGCTGCTTCCCTAGACATCGGGGAATTGAACCCAGAACCTTACGACTGGCCATTAGACTATCCTGTCTCCAGAAATGTTGCTGTTTCAAATAAAGCTTATATAATAATATTAGTGTTTTAATTGCTGTGTTAAAAATCTTTTCTTTTCATTTCCTTTCCTCTCAGTATCCATGAAATTGAGAGACGAGCGCTTCCAGAGTTTTTCAATGGGAAAAACAAGTCGAAATCTCCAGAGATGTGAGTCTGGGCTCACGCAAACCACACTCTCACCCACTCATTTGCACAAACACACACACACACAAATTGAACACAACACCTTTTTTTCTAATTAATTTAAAAGGCAAATCTTTTGTTTGAGTAAATGACATAACATAACCACTCCAATCTAATGGGTCTCCACTAGAGATGAAATGTCACATCAGATGAATTGTGGTCCACTAGCCTTGCACACTTCTTTTTAACCCCACTATGTTTAAGCGGGAGAGGTTTTCAGTCAAACAAAACAAAGGAAGAACATTTCAGTGGCGGCCGCTAACGTGCTTTTCCCGCCTCTCGTCAGATACCTGGCCTACCGCAACTTCATGATCGACACGTACCGCCTCAACCCCCAGGAGTACCTCACCTCCACCTCCTGCCGCCGCAACCTGACAGGAGACGTCTGCGCCGTCATGAGGTGGGTGTCTGTCTGGACGGCCGTCGCTTGGGGCCCATTGGTTTTTCTGGCTGATGGATAGATGGATGGGTACTTTATTCCCAGGGGGTCGTAACAGCAGCCGACAATAAAAATATGTATCAATATAATAAAGGACAATATGAAAGTTACAATCATATACAAAAATTGAGTTAAATAAAATGATATTAGTATTTGTGTTTACAGTATTATGTACAATAATGTATGATATTAACGTACAATGCAGAGCAAATGTACAGAGGCTGGCCCCCAATATAATTTACTATTTATTTTCTCTCTCACTGTGTGTGTGTGTGTGTGTGTGTCTTTCTCTCTTTCTGTCTGTGTGTGTGTCTCCCCCACCACAGGGTGCATGCGTTCCTGGAGCAGTGGGGTCTGGTGAACTACCAGGTGGACTCCGAGAGCCGCCCGCTCCCCATGGGTCCACCCCCCACCCCCCACTTCAACGTCCTGGCCGACACCCCCTCGGGACTCATCCCCCTCCACCACAGACCCCCGCAGGTCCGAACACACACAGAACACACACAGAACACAAATGGACTAAGCACACTACTGGGAACAATCAAATTGCCACCATAAATAAAATGACGCGCCATGTGTACTCTTAAACTGTAATGAAAAGGATGCTTCGGGATGTCATTTTAATGGTCACATGATTAACTAGCGAGGTTCCCTGGTGTGTTTTTTATGTTAATTTCAATACATTTGTGCTAATGACGCCGATGGCGAGCATGCGTCATGCGTCTTTTTGTACGGCGATTCACGTTGTTCCTCTGCTCTCCAGATTCCTCCAGCTCAGCCCGTCATGAACTTCTCGGAGAAGAACAAAGACAAGCCCACTGACCTGCAGAACTTCGGCCTGCGCCCCGACCTGTACGCCAAGAAGAACCTCAAGGTCAGCAGCAGCCTGCTCTCCCTCTCCATCTCCTCACATTCCCCTCCATTTCATCTCCTTATCTGCCAAATATTATATGCTATACGCCATGTATTCCATATATTGTATGCTATATGCAATACATACATCATATCATATTCAGGGGGGGGGGGGGGGGGGGGGCACCTTATAGTCCTTGTACATCTTAACTTCTCTACTGATGATCTCTAATGTTATTTCAATAATGGTAATATCTAAAAATGATATTTTATTATGTTATGTGTTATTGAATGAATCCGTTGGTTGTTCCATTTCACACATGAATGTTTGTATCAGACGGCCATGATCGCCTCTAAACTGGTTTACTGTACCCACCGGGGGAAAGATCTAAAGCATTGTTTTAACTGTTCTGAATGAGATCAGTGGTAACCCTGACGACTGACCTTTACCCAAGGGTGAAATGATGAATCACACATCGGGGGGGAGGGGGGGGAGCAGTCAGGTCTGCAGTGTGGGGTCTTCCAATGACATAAACCCTATGTTAACTTTGAGCCAACGGTGTAAAATAACCGGCCGGGTGAATGCGCGGTCACTTCATCCGCAAAGTGAGATCGCTGGATGTTATGCTGAAATATCCGGGGGCACAAATTAGCTCTTATCATTGTTGGCTGTAGCTTTTTGAAGTGTTGGTGTTAAGTGTGTGTGTGTGTGTGTGTGTGTGTGTTTAGGGCAAGGGACCGACCTCCGGCCGGGAGTGGAGCGAACAGGAGACCCTTCTCCTCCTTGAAGTACGTAGCGCCACACCCTCAACACAAAACACTGTCTAGAAAGATAGATGAAAACACACTGTCTAGAAAAATAGATGACAACACACTGTCTGGAAAGATAGATTAAAACACATGGTTTAGAAAGATGGGGGGGGGGGGGGGGGGTAGAAAGAGGGGAAGAGAGGAAGAGGGATGATACTGCTAGATGTTGTCTTTATTACTAATGCCAACAATCAATCAACCACCCCCCCCCCCTCCCCTCAGGCACTGGAGATGTACAAGGATGACTGGAACAAGGTCTCTGAGCACGTGGGCTCCAGGACCCAGGATGAGTGCATCCTGCACTTCCTGCGGCTGCCCATCGAGGACCCGTACCTGGAGAGCTCGGAGGCCACCCTGGGGCCCCTGGCCTACCAGCCTGTGCCCTTCAGCCAGTCGGGGAACCCCGTCATGAGCACCGTGGCCTTCCTGGCCTCCGTGGTGGACCCCCGCGTGGCCTCGGCCGCCGCTAAGGCCGCTCTGGGTGAGTCCTCGGAGGCATGGGGCGGTGGTGGGACTCTGTGGCCTCTGTGACGTCTACATGACCAAAGCACAGAAAATGTCATATGCACAAGGAGGGAACATTTCAAGTAAATGTCCTCACCAGTGTTTTCAGGAAACCAGCGGGTTGTTGTTGTTGTTGTTGTTGTTGTTTTGGCCACACAACAAAATAACCCATTTGGTTATTTGACTTTCTAACTGAATCTCTCACGGTTAGCATAGATCACTCCATCGACCTCTAAAGTGGTCATGATGATTCACATTTTCGGCCTCCCTAGTCAACTGGTGAGCCTTTTCAAATGGTTCACTTTCAAACTAGATTTTTACCGCCGTACGTCGTTCAACACGTTGGGTTTGTTTCCTTTGGCGAGAACGCCTCAAGGAGCAGGCTTGATCCCCACCCCTGTTATCTCGACTCTAGAATATCCCATAAATAACCCTCACTAATGTGTTCCCCACCCCTCGTCTCCAGAGGAGTTCTCACGCGTGCGTGAGGAGGTGCCGGCCGAGCTGGTGGAGGCGCACGTGAAGAAGGTGCAGGAGGCGGCCAGGAGCACCGGCAAGGTGGACCCAGCCTTCGGCCTGGAGAGCAGCGGCATTGCCGGCACCGCCCCTGAAGAACCAGAGAAAACCGGTCAGTACGCACGCACGCACACCTACATCACCTACATACACTGTCAGAACCGGAGCTACACCAGAATCCTTTTTAGTGTGACTCAGTTTGTCTGGACCTTACTTTGAAGTTGACGGCCATTTTGGCACCTAGCCTGACGTCTCGGGTGGAGAAAACATTTAGCTGGAAAACAATTGGAAGATAAAAGAGAGGCCATAACTGTATGATTATAATACATGATCCGTGTTGAAGCTCTAATGATTTATAAATCATACCACTGATTGCCATCGTGAGTGACCGCCAACTGCTTTGGCCAATCTATTCCCACACCAGAGTTGGCTTCGAACATGTGGTGTTTTGTGTCGTCCACCGGGGGGCAGCAGACGCTGCCAATAAATGTCAGCAGCCAGCAGGCAGGGCTTTCTATTTTTTTTTTTAAAGCAGGCCACTTGTTTGTGAGAGGGTGAACAAACGCGTGCACGCATGCATTACATACACGCACGGGTAGCTGCTGTAGTGCCCATTGGATTCAAACAATGATGGCAGATGGGGCGAGGGAGGGTGGGAGGGAGGGAGGGAGGGAAGGAAGGGGAGGAGGGAGGGGTGAAATAAACTGGGTCACCACACTGCCACAGTCTCTCAGATCTTTCATTATCTCTCCCTCCCGCTCTCTCTTGTTCTCGCTGTCTCTCTGTCGCTTTCTCTTCCCCTCCCAGCGCTCCAGACCGCTTTTAATCATGATTTTAATGCGTTTGAGAAACACGGTGGCGATCGATGGCTTTTAATGTGCTCAGTAGCCAGAAGTGCTCTCTGGGCACTCGTCACATGATCAATATTCACACCACTCCTCCGCGCGCACGTACAAGTGCACCCGTGACATTTTCTCATGTGCACAATTCGACACACACACACACACACACACACACACACACACACACACACACACACACACACACACACACACACACACACACCAGATGCACATAGCCAGACAAGCATATGGCCAACACATTGCTCCTGTGGATCTATTCACCTAAAAACAATCTGGTTTGGTTGTACCGATCCATTAACACACACTTGTATGAGTCCCTTTACTCACACTTGTTGCATTAATTACAACACTCATCGCTCCAATGAGTAGAACACATTGCTAAGTGTGTGTTTTTTATATCGATGATTCATTGCGATTATATAGCCATTGTCTTAAGTACTCAAATCACTTTACATTGTGTGTGTGTGTGTGTGACGTTAACACTCTCCCCTCTCGCCCTGTGGCTTCAGAGAGCCAGGAAGCGGAGAAGATGGATACCGACTCAGACTCTCAGCAGGGGGATAAGGTAAGGCAGGGAGAAGGGTCAAAGGTTATGGTGGGAGTAAAAGTATAACATATTCAGAGGTAGCCGTGCAAATGAGCGCAAGACTTGTAAGTGTGGTTTACTGCGGCATGCCCTCGTCGGCCGTGGAGCCCAGACAGGCCTCTGACCGCCTGGTTCAGCGTCGCTGTAACCTCCCATCTCCCCGACCCACTGAAAGCCATGGCGCTAATCGTGTTCGTCTCTGTGGTGTGCAGGCGGAGTCCAAGGACGAGGCGGAGAAGCCCAGCGAGTCGGCGGAGAAGAGCGACAAGGCGGACGGAGGAGAGAAGGTGAAGAAGGAAGGAGCCGAGCCGTCGGAGCGCCCGGAGGCGGAGGCCGAGGGAGCGGAGGCCAAGACCGCCAGCGCCACAGGTAACTGCCGCGCCGCCCGCTCAGTCGAAACATTTTGACGCCCCCTTCGTTGACATGGTTACCGACTCAACCTCAATTGCCCACGCTCACCGAACAGACAAAGACGGCGAGGAGGCCATGGAGACGTCGTCCGAGCAGGGGAAGGAGAAGGAGGAGAAGAGCCGAGAGGAGGATGAGGAGGAGAAGGAGAAGGACGAGGCAGACGAGGAGGACGACGAAGACGAGGACGAGAAGAAGAAACTGGAGCTGGACGTCGGAGAGGGGAACATAGCCACCGCGGCGGCTGCTGCGCTGGCCTCGGCCGCCACCAAAGCCAAGGTGAGGCCCGCCTCCCATCACTCTTGAGTTTCGCGAGAGTTGAGTTGTTGCAGGAAGAGAACCGTGGAAACGTGCAAACATGAGCCATTGATTTATTTTAAATTTTAAATTAAATTTTACGCTTTCTGTAGTCCAACACAACAAACTCTTGCCTCCAAGCCTCACATTTCCACCGTTGGTTGACGGGGCGCTAATGCCCTATAGTTTTTAAATCGCTACCCGTTTCGCATCTGATGGCCGAAGCCCTCTCGCTCCATACTGGACCGAATTCAAAAATTGTTGTCCACATTAGTCAACAAGACCCAAAACGATGGGGAAATAAGGTCCAGTTTGAAAAAAATCCCAAAGTTATCCTTTAATCCTGAGCGTCATTAAGAGCTGTAATGTGAACATGGCCTACATGCGGTACAGAGAGTGCAGAGCTGTAGAGTACAGAGAACATGGCCTATATGTGATATGCGAGAACAGAGCTTTAATGTCTCCCCCCCCCCCCCATTCCTCCAGCACCTGGCGGCGGTGGAGGAGAGGAAGATCAAGTCCCTGGTGGCACTGCTGGTGGAGACCCAGATGAAGAAGCTGGAGATCAAACTGAGGCACTTTGAGGAGCTGGAGACCATCATGGACCGCGAGAAGGAGGCCGTGAGTACACGCCGCCCGAGCGATGCATCATGGGAAATTGGTCGTTTTTTTATTTAGAGTTGCTGCTGCTGTGTTGTTGTTGTATTTGTTGTTGTTTAAAGCCACTGTAGGAGTGGTCTTAACGGCTAGGATAACAAGTAAAAACACTGGGACTGCGCCACCTCTGGTGAAACGCCAGTTAGTGCAGTTGCTGTTTCTGATTGGCTCACATTGGTGACACACACAGACACAGAGCGGTAACACACTTGCTAGGTACCAACTAGCCACGCCAGTGTGTGTGTATGTGTGGTTGTGGGCAGGTTGGCAGCTGTATTCAGTAGGGAACACGCTGTCTTCCAGCCTAGCAGACCACCCACAACCCTCCTGCTGCCCGGTAACACGGACATGAAGCGTCTCACACACCCCGGCAGCTCCAGAAAACCCATTTGTTAAGTAAAACACTTGCTGTCTGTGTCTGTGAGTGTGAGCTGCCAGGCTAAGTGTTGAACTGTGTTGGGAGTGGAAGGCACTGGGAGCCTGGCCCAGGTCATCTGTTCTGTAAATAGTGCATGAATACAACAGCTGTTTTGCTGAAGGCCGGTGGCGCACCCATCGTTTGAAACGCACAACAAACAACCGCAGAGTTTATACTCATTACAAGCGGGCTGTCTTCTTTACACCGGCCTGCAAACACTCGCTCAGAACGTAGGCGTCAATAGGAGAGCTTG
>JAOPHQ010000423.1:0-40000 GCA_030340625.1 Merluccius polli
AAGCTGATGTCCACGGACAAGGCGCCGCTGCGGCAGCTGCTGGACGCCACCATCTCGGCGTACATCAACACCACGCACTCGCGCCTCACGCACATCAGCCCGCGGCACTACGGCGAGTTCATCGAGTTCCTCAGCAAGGCGCGCGAGACCTTCCTGCTGGCGCAGGACGGACACATCCAGTTCGCGCAGTTCATAGACAACCTCAAGCAGATCTACAAGGGCAAGAAGAAGCTCATGATGCTCGTCCGCGAGCGCTTTGGCTGAGGAGCCGCCGCGCCGCGCCGCCGCCGTTCGCAACGCTTTTCTGTGACCTTGGAGATACAGTAACGCCTCCCCCCTCCCGCCTCCCCCCCCCCCCCCCCCCCCCCCCCCCGCCTCCCCCCTCTGACAACAGGGACCTTCGTTTTGGTTTTCTATTTCACTTTTTTGGGTTTGGTTTTTGTTTTTTGGGGGGTTTTGTTTTGTTGGGTCTCCTGAACGTCGAGGCGGCGGCGGCGGCGCTCCGGCGCTCGGCTGCTGTGGAAGCGATTAAAAGGGGGGGAGGAGGAGGAGGAGGAGGAGGAGGAGGAGGAGGAGGAGGAGGAGGGAGGCTATTTTTAAAGAAACAACAAAACAATTCTCCCGCCCCCCCAACCTATCAGAGTCAAACCAAGGAGACCTTCGGGACGCCAACACCAAATGTTTTCTAGTCGGACCGCCGGGAAGCGCTGGAAGGATTTAACGGTTTTTATGAGGACCAAGAAGGAAAGACGACAAC
This sequence comes from Merluccius polli, assembly GCA_030340625.1. Classification (NCBI taxonomy): domain Eukaryota; kingdom Metazoa; phylum Chordata; class Actinopteri; order Gadiformes; family Merlucciidae; genus Merluccius; species Merluccius polli. Next base: position 758 of record JAOPHQ010000423.1, read on the forward strand.
AACAACAACAACAACAACAGACGCGTACCAACATGGATGCCGCAAACATGCAGTCTTGCCCGTCATACCTCAGTATTATCATACTAAAACACGCCTGTGTGTGTGTGTGTGTGTGTGTGTGTGTGTGTGTGAGTGTGCGTGTGTGTGTGTGTGTGTGAGCTCGCAGTACAATCCGGTACCGGCGGATGTGTCTTAGATTGAACTCCAGCCGCTGTTAGCCGCTCCCACTTCTGTTTGCCAGCACACACACACGTGTGAGTGTGTGAGTGTGTGTGTGTGTGTGTGTGTGTGTTTCCTTGTGGGCGAATATTTTCAAAGTAAAAGCGTCTTCTGGGTTGTTTTTGTGTCCAGTGACAGCAGAGCACAGGGTTCAAGGCCATCGCAAGGCGTCTCCACCGAGCTTCATCACCACTGTTCATATGACAGGTGTGTGTGTGTGTGGAGGGGTTGGTCACATGACTTCGGAAACTGCAGAAGCCGCCCTGTGATTGGTCGGTTTTGGCGAACGCTTCTGCTCTCTTAACACGCGTGAACGCAAAAAATAACGCATCCTGGACGCGCGCGCCCTTCGAGCGCCATGTTTGTTTTCCCAGTGGAGGATCAGATCCCGTTTTCCAGCTCCTTTGTGTTTTGTTCGGTTTCCTCGGTTTATTTTTCCGCTAACGGCGGCGCAAAGTCCAGCGAGAGTTTGAATCTCTTCAGCAGTAGGACCGCATGCCCATGCGCAAGGCACTTCACACGTATACCTCTCTCCCGAGCGCCGGTCCGGTCCGGTCCGCCCCGCCGGCTTTCACCTGGATGGAAACTTCCGGAAACAGCCGAGCGGAAAAAACGCAAGCGAACGGGATCAGCGTCCGCCGGAGACGACTCCTCGGTTTCTTCTGTTTTTATTTTCGTTTGTTTGCTTCTTTTTTTTTTTAAATCAGAAAATGAAGGTCGAGGAAAAGTAAAAGTTATCGAAAAGTTTTTTTTAATGTCCGTTTTATTTTATTTTTTTTTACATTCCATGAGAAGACCATTCGCCCCCCCCCCCCTCCCCCGGGTTCAAAGGTCACCGGCGGTGTATTTATTTTTGGATGGAAAGGACAGAAGAACGAGGGAAGAGGAACCAAGGAAGCGACGGTAGTGAACACAGAGAGCCTAAACTCAGTTCTCAGGGAAAATCACTTAACGAAACAAGACGAAAAAAAAAGGTAGTAGCATTAAGCATTTAAAAATATTGTAAATACTGAAAGTGTCAATTCAGAAAATTGTAAAGTTATAATTATTTATGATAAGTACATTATTATTTTGGCTTTGTGTTATGTTCGTATCCTGAGGGGACTGGGAGGGATTACTTGAATTTGTTTTTATTTTTAATTTCTCTGTTGGATTCAGGCGGGGAATGTTGCCAAGCAACGGCTTCAATGCATTTCTCAGGTGCTTCTGTGTACATTTCTCCTGTTTTGTTTTCTCTATTATTATTATTATTATTATTATTATTATTATTATTATAACTACTATTTACTGGTTAACTAACAGTTAACTAACGGTTAACTACTATTATTTGTACCTTTTTTTTTTTTTTTTTGTGTAATTTGATTTTTGGTTAAGAAACAAAGTGGAAAAGAAAAGGAAAAGTTTCCCGCCGAGGAAACGTTATTTGTGAGTTTTTCCGGTTTGAAGGCGTTTATTTGTGAACCATACAGAAAACCTTTTTACTATTCAGTCACTCTGATGTCTGCGGTCCCCTTAAACACACACACACACTTGAAGAGGAAGGGACTCAAACCTACAACCACTACTTAAAACGATGGACACATATATAGGACAAATCTCTGCAACAATGCGCTGTAGCCAGCTAGCTTAGCCAGTTAGCTTAGCGCTGTCACACTGCAGCCATGGGGGAGGGGTGGGGTTTGAAAACTGTGGAAAATGCCTTTTTGACCGATCAATGTACAAAGTTGTTTTTTTTCTTAGTTTTTTACGATGTTATGATTATTATAATTGTAATTTGCTTTCGATCAGGACTCAAGCCTCCAGTGTCTTCTCTAAGTCCGCCGTGTCTTCGCTCGGACGCTGCGTCGAGAGAAAAACATAAAAAAACAGAGGAAGAAAAGAGAGAATATAAAATGGCGTCCCGAGGCGACGGCGCCAAACGGACAGACGGACGCCGGCTCCGCCCCCTCGCCGTCCGGACGGTTCGGCCGCTCGTCTGCTTGCAAGCCAAACGCACGATTGTAATCCTTCGTCTCATTCTTCCGCCTGGTTTTAGCGACGTATCTCCACGCTTAAACACGTGCTAGCGCTGGGGCTCATTAGCACGCTAGCCTACTAGCGGGGATGCTGCTATGCTATATGACATCATGCTATAGCATCTGTCGCTAGGTCGGTGTGCTACTGGGCCCAGTAGCAACCTCACGTATGTTCTTAAGAAAGCGCTATAATAATAATTAGTTTTTAGCGCTTCTCTCCCGTCCGCAGATAAAGACGAAAGTGCAAAAGGTCCGACATTAGGTTTTACTGACTGATCTGCTTAATAAGGATCAAAGACGTTTCCTCTTTCATTTCACACTATTATACTTTCATTTGTACCCAGTCCCTTCAAACAGCCTCTACTGTATTTGATACCCACCAATTCAAATACGGCATCCCATAATGAAAGGACTTCACCCTCTTCTCCCGCTGCCTTAACGCTCTTCCCGCCAGCGCAGTACCGGCGGCGGCCACCGGGCGTCTGGCGGCCGCTTCGGATCGGATCGGTTCGGTTTTTAGAAGAACATAATAAAACTTCAAAGCGCTCGTTCCCCAACCGCTCCCCATCTCCGGTCCATTATCCCGTTTTTCCGTTTGTATTTTGTCTTAACTGAAGGGAAAGTTGAAAGTGTTTGTCGCCTCTTCGTTGCTACTGATTATATAAAAAAGGTATTTCCAGTATTTGTTGCCACAAGTATGAAAGCTCACCATCAACGCGTTTTTTTTTTTTTTTTATTCCTAATTTTGTTCTTGAGCGAATCTTCTTGCGACTCCTTTGAGCAACACTGTCTATAAAGCGAGAATTTATTACTATTTATGTAACGCTACTACCATTTTATATTGATTTGTGTTGAAATCTCAGTGCTTTTCTATGAATAAAGTGTGAAACACGTTATATACATTGGTATTTTGTTTTTATTCTTTTGTTTTTTCACAGGAACCTTCCAGAAACGGTTAAAGTAAGTAAGGGATAATGACGAGGTGTCCGTTAGAAAGTAATGGCCGACGCGGAGGCGTGAAGCGGTCGCTTCCGCGTCGTCCATTCATTTGTGTTAATGGACACCTCGTCGGGCATTATCCGCTTATACCATGGTCACTAACGGAAGAAAGAAATGTTTAATCCATTAATAATACTTTAATGTGTTTTAGAGTTAAAATCGTGAGGTTTTTTATTTTTACAAGTCGAGCGGACTATTTAATATCTCCCGTATGCAGGCGTTGCCAAGCAACGCGGCCATAGCGTCTCCATAGCGTCAACGTCTTTCCTACGTGTACATTAAAATACTATTAACACAATTGCACGACATTTATAATCCTGAATATTTCCACAGTCGGCCGACTAAACGTGTTGAGGCTTAGCTTTGAGTCCGCCCGTCGTTACGGAGAAGGGAGGTTTCCATCACTTATACTCCACATTATGTGTATGGGTAGTAGTGCATGAAACATGCTGAGAACTAAGATGCTCCTCAATGCATCACTCGTATATCCTCTTAAAGAAACGGTCCAGATGTGAACCTCCTTGGACCAGGCAGGTTCACCTCATGGTGAGTAGATGAATGTGGATGGAGACCCGCACTGATCCCTGCAGGCCATGATGAGATGTTTCATCATGATGAGATGTTTCACCACATCTCACCATGATGAGATGTTTCACCATGATGCGATGTTTCACCATGATGAGATGTTTCATCACATCTCACCATGATGAGATGTTTCACCATGATGCGATGTTTCACCACATCTCACCATGATGAGATGTTTAATCATGATGAGATGTTTCCTCATGATGAGATGTTTCACCATGATGAGATGTTTCCTCATGATGAGATGTTTCACCATGATGAGATGTTTCTTCTCCTTAATTAGTGATATAACTGAACGGTGTCCACAGCCAGGTAAGGAATTGGTGTGAAGGTGTATGAAGAACTGGAAACACACACGCACACACTGTTGAGCCAGAAGCTGCTGGTGTACTTCAGCCAATTATTTCTGAGTCTCAAGTCTACATGTCAATCCAACTAAATTGACTACCTCTCTGGATCCTCTCTCTCTCTCCCCCTATACATCCCTTCCCCCTCACTCTCTCTTTATCTTTCACTCACACACACACACACACACACACACACACACACACACACTTAGGGGAATTGCCCTGCTCCCTGTCCCAAACAAAACGACAGCTCATCTGTGATGTATTTCCCGTAAGATATTCTCTCCCTCTCTCCCCCGCTCTCTCTCCCCCTCCATCCCTCCCTCCCTCCGTGTGTGTGCTTGTTTGCAGTGGCTGTCCCATGGTGCATTGTGTCTGCAGACAGAAACCATGACACGTTGTGTTAACACGCTGTAACTGATTGGCCCCGTGTGTGTGTGTGTGTGTGTGTGTGTGTGTGTGTCCTCCCTTTGTCTGTACATTGTTGTGTGTTGGCAATTCTTCCCTGCGCTCCACTGGAAGTACCGGCGCTGCTCACCTCGCTGGTCTGTAGCACAACGCCTGAATTCAGCATTTTATCCACCGCTGACGGGGAGGGATCCGCGAGGGGAGTGCTATGTGCTGTAGGGATGTGACCTGCGGTGTCCCACAGGGGTCAAGTCTCGGCCCACTGCTGTTTCCACTCTGTGGTCCCCTGGAGACACGCACCAGCGCAGGGGTGTTAGCATGTTAGCACGCTGGTTATGAAAGTGACTGGTGTGTCAACTGGTGAGCCAACGTTAGCAGCTAGCTAGCGAAGGTCTAGCTAGCTAGCGAGCTACGTCTGTGCTCTATAATCCAACTACTAGCTAAATTTATTTTGACTAGCCTACATTTGGTAGTGATTTCCTTAAATATGGTGAAATGGTTTCCATAGATACGGTTATATATGGTGTAATGGTTTCCATAGATACGGTTATATATGGTGTAATGGTTTCCATAGATACGGTTAAATACGGTGAAATGGTTTCCATAGATACGGTTATATATGGTGTAATGGTTTCCATAGATACGGTTATATATGGTGTAATGGTTTCCATAGATACGGTTATATATGGTGTAATGGTTTCCATAGATACGGTTATATATGGTGTAATGGTTTCCATAGATACGGTTATATATGGTGTCATGGTTTCCATAGATACGGTTATATATGGTGAAATGGTTTCCATAGATACGGTTATATATGGTGTCATGGTTTCCATAGATACGGTTATATATGGTGTCATGGTTTCCATAGATACGGTTATATATGGTGTAATGGTTTCCATAGATACGATTGATTATATATGGTGTAATGGTTTCCATAGATACGGTTATATATGGTGTCATGGTTTCCATAGATACGGTTATATATGGTGTAATGGTTTCCATAGATACGGTTATATATGGTGTCATGGTTTCCATAGATACGGTTATACACTCACGGGCCACTTTATTAGGTACACCTTGCTAGTACCGGGTTGGACCCCCTTTTGCCTTCAGAACTGCCTTAATCCTTCGTGGCACAGATTCAACAAGGTACTGAAAACATTCCTCAGAGAGTTTGGTCCATATTGACATGATAGCATCACGCAGTTGCTGCAGATTTGTCGGCTGCACATCCATGATGCGAATCTCCCGTTCCACCACATCCCAAAGGTGCTCTATTGGATTGAGATCTGGTGACTGTGGAGGCCATTTGAGTACAGTGAACTCATTGTCATGTTCAAGAAACCAGTCTGAGATGATTCGCGCTTTATGACATGGCGCGTTATCCTGCTGGAAGTAGCCATCAGAAGATGGGTACACTGTGGTCATAAAGGGATGGACATGGTCAGCAACAATACTCAGGTAGTCTGTGGCTTTGACACGATGCTCAATTGGTACTAATAAGCCCAAAGTGTGCCAGGAAAATATCCCCCACACCATTACACCACCACCACCAGCCTGAACTGTTGATACAAGGCAGGATGGATCCATGCTTTCATGTTGTTGACGCCAAATTCTGACCCTACCATCCGAATGTCGCAGCAGAAATCGAGACTCATCAGACCAGGCAATGTTTTTCCAATCTTCGATTGTCCAATTTTGGTGAGCCTGTGCGAATTGTAGCCTCAGTTTCCTGTTCTTAGCTGACAGGAGTGGCACCCGGTGTGGTCTTCTGCTGCTGTAGCCCATCCGCCTCAAGGTTCGACGTGTTGTGCTTTCAGAGATGCTCTTCTGCATACCTCTGTTGTAACGAGTGGTTATTTGAGTTACAGTTGCCTTTCTATCAGCTCGAACCAGTCTGGCCATTCTCCTCTGACCTCTAGCATCAACAAGGCATTTGCGCCCACAGAACTGCCGCTCACTGGATATTTTCTCTTTTTCGGACCATTCTCTGTAAACCCTAGAGATGGTTGTGCGTGAAAATCCCAGTAGATCAGCAGTCTCTGAAATACTCAGACCAGCCCGTCTGGCACCAACAACCATGCCACGTTCAAAGTCACTTAAATCACCTTTCTTCCCCATTCTGATGCTCGGTTTGAACTGCAGCAGATCGTCCTGACCATGTCTACATGCCTAAATGCATTGAGTTGCTGCCATGTGATTGGCTGATTAGAAATTTGCGTTAACGAGCAGTTGGACAGGTGTACCTAATAAAGTGGCCGGTGAGTGTATATGGTGATGCTGTGGAACAACATGCTAACAGCTGTTGGCATCTGTTAGCATGTTTAAAGCATGTTGCAGGCCCCCCCCCCCCCCCCCCCCCAGGACCACCAGCATAATAATGACCATCAATCACTGTCCCTGGAGGGTGTGTGTGTGTGTGTGTGTGTGTGTGTGTGTGTGTGTGTGTGTGTGTGTGTGTGTGTGTGTGTGTGTGTGTGTGTGTGTGTGTGTGTGTGTGTGATGGGGGGGGGTAGCACTGTTTGTATGAGGAACAATAAACAATCTTAAGATATAGAAGATGTATTTTCCCATGATGCCCTTGTGCAGGGCAGGGTGTAGAATTATAGATGTGTGTGTGCGTGTGTGTGTGTGCGCGTGCGTGTGTGTGTGTGTCCAGGTTTCATCTCTCAGCAGATCAGCCTGAGAATCCAATCTGGTCAGAGAGAGCCGGCGGTACATCACCTGACAGACATGGACACTATCAGTGACCACACACACACACACACACACACACACACACATACACACACACACACACACACACACACACACACACACACACACACAGGAGCCTTCCAGATGGTTCGGCCTCTTCACTCCTGCGGGGAACATTTCTACAATCAGCCTCCATTGATTTCTCTCTCCTCTCTTTTAATTTCTTCTTCTGTTCACCTTGCCACAAAAGATTTACCCACAATGCAATCTCTCTCACTCCTTCTCCCCCCCCCCCCCCCCTTCCAGGTAGGTTGTGGACAGTGGGGATCGAACCCGGTGCCTTTGGTGTCATGTTATTGAAATGGCCACAGAATAGCAACAGAACCGGCTTTCCGTTTGAATCCCAAACATCACGTGATGTTATGATGTTATGATGTTATGATGCGATCTGAGATCTGTTATCTGTGTCCAACAAAGACAACAACAACAACTGGCTTTACTTTATAATCTTCTCCGCTGTGCTCTAACATCAAAACACATTTGGGATTAGCGGATGTTTCTGCGGTTTCATTTTAATCCAAATTCGGTCTCTCGTATCGCCGAAGTCATTTCCACAAACCATTTTCCTAATGGGTCCGCTGACATCGCAACGCGGCGACGTCACGCACTCACTAATCCACTCCCATTGGTCATCGGTCGCCCTAGCAACGCTGCGGCGGCCGCAGGATGGAGCGCAGCGATTGGTGCAATAAATACTTAAAAGGGGAAAAAGTGTATATCAAAAATATGAAATGGTTTAAATGTTATGCATCAAAACACATCCCACCGCAATCTCATCACCCCCCCCCCCAATGTAATATCATAAACCATGTAGGATGAAATATCAAATCTCTTAAGGACACCATGGGCTGTAAGATATATATTATATTATATATATGTTATGTATATTTTATATACGACGCCTACAGAGTCTCTCATCGGTGTTTGGAAAATGTTTTATGCTCCGGTAGAAAGAGAGAAGCAAAACAAAGGAAATACAAAATAACTTAAAGTGACACCGATAATATATATTATATCGTCTTCGGGACGGTTCTCCGAGGAGATTCCTCCTCTGGAGATTTTCTTTTGTCAAATATCCGCCGGTTGTCTTTAGCGTTAAAAAGTAAACCGACAGTAAGTTGAAAACGATTTCTTTCCCAGCGCTGCGTCAAACTCAAACTCTCCCAACTGTTCATCTGAAACACTGAGGACCACAACAACGCAGCGCCAGGAACCACATGTTCAATAACTAGTGTCTCCCCCACTCCATGTCCCCCCTCCCCCTCCATGACTTCCCCCCCCCCCCCCCCCTCCATGTCTCCCCCCCTCCCCATGACCCCCCCCCCCCCTCCCCCTCCATGACTCCCCCCCCCCCTCCATGTCTCCCCCCCCCCTCCCAAACTAATCTTCAAACTAAACCTTATGGATTAACACAAAAATAAGTTCTGCTAAAAGAAAACAACACACTGCATACAGCGGGGGAGGATGTAACGGTACGGCGGGGGAGGATGTAACGGTACGGCGGGGGAGGATGCAACGGTACGCCGGTGCAGGTAAACAGTATCGCTGAATGAAACAAGATGGCCGACCGGCCGGGGGACTCGGGGGTTCAGATCAGTGGTTTTATTTTGGTCACATGTCAGTGATTCATCTGTTGGACCGTTTATCTTAACAATATATAAAACACTCTCTCAGCTAAAGCAACATGTTACTGCAAATATATTACATATATGACATGTTAGTCGCATTTAGTTTATTACTGACACATTAAACCCTCCGCTCTCCTTAAGCCCCCATGATGGAAACATCAGGAACATGTGATCATCACATGAACTTGTGATCATCACAGGAACATGTGATCATCACATGAACTTGTGATCATCACAGGAACTTGTGATCATCACATGAACTTGTGATCATCACATGAACTTGTGAAAATCACATGAACTTGTAATCATCACATGAACTTGCGATCATCACATGAACTTGCGATCATCACATGAACTTGCGATCATCACATGAACTTGCGATCATCACATGAACTTGCGATCATCACAGGAACTTGCGATCATCACAGGAACTTGCGATCATCACATGAACTTGCGATCATCACAGGAACTTGCGATCATCACAGGAACTTGCGATCATCACATGAACTTGCGATCATCACATGAACTTGCGATCATCACAGGAACTTGCGATCATCACAGGAACTTGCGATCATCACAGGAACTTGCGATCATCACAGGAACTTGTGATCATCACAGGAACTTGTGATCATCACAGGAACTTGCGATCATCACAGGAACTTGCGATCATCACATGAACTTGCGATCATCACAGGAACTTGCGATCATCACAGGAACTTGCGATCATCACAGGAACTTGCGATCATCACAGGAACTTGCGATCATCACAGGAACTTGTGATCATCACAGGAACTTGTGATCATCACGGTGACTTGCAGTCATCACTGCAACTTGTCTCCACCGTCGCTGTTCATCCGGCGTGAGTGCCGGTGCACTGCGTCCACGAAGGCGCCCACGGCGGCCGGGTCCATGTCGGGGTACAGACCGTGTCCCAGGTTGGCGATGTAGCCCTGCGTCCCGAAGCCCTCCAGCATCTTCTGGACCACCTCAGAGATGCGCTCCTGGAGGGGAGGAGGCAGCAACACATTATTATTAGTCATAATCATAATTTCTATAATGCAGGGACGGTCTCAGCATTTCACTTTCCACCCGGCGTCCGATTCTGACCACCAGTCACTGAAGGAACCACTCCACCCAATCCTGGCTGCACTGATGTTTTAAAGTGGTGACCTTAGGATTCACACAGACGAGGGTCTCACCCTCTCACCCTCACCCTCTGATGTACTTCTAGATGTACGTGTGGACAGTGGCGGGACGCTGGGACTGTCCCTTATTTTTAAATCCCAATGTTAGGGTTAGGGTTACCACCCACTACACTATGTAGTGTAGTGGGTGTGGTTAGGAGATGTCCACAGTGACCTGTAGCAGGTCTTGATGTGTCCTCACCTGTCCTACCTGCTCCTTAATAATAATAATAATAATAATAATAATAATAATAACCCGGATCTAAAATGTGCTGGAAGTCACTTTGGATAAAACCGTTAAATGACTAAAGATCAGTAAAACATTATGCTGTCATGCATCTGCTAAACTGAACATTGGGTCTGAATGAGTCCATAATCTGCTGAATGTCTTCACTGGGAGGTGAGCCTCCGTCTCCGTCTCACACACAGCAGCAGTTAGAGGACATGAGGACATGAGGACATGTGGTCTCTGACCTTGGGGGCGTAGAGAGCGCAGGGGTCCATGTTCCCCTGGAGGCTGACGCTGCCGCCGGTCCGCTCGCTGGAGACACAGGAAACAGGGATTCACCACGCGTGTTGTAAGTATGTGTTGCAACACGCGTTCAAACTTAACACACACACGCGTCCCTATGGGTCACTTTAAAACCACGATTACAAACTGCTCCACTCTTGAACGTCGTTGTTTGTTTGTTTTCTCGTTCATTATTTGTGTGTGCATGTATTTATTTTAATGTGCTCTCCACATCGTTGTGAATGAGGGCAACGATTCCTCCACATTTAAATAAAGGTAAGTTGCGTATTTATTTGATAATTATTCATATCTGCACATAGGTGACGATAGTTGGCCATTTTTGCTGTATGTCTTCGTGCGTGTGTGTGTGTGTGTGTGTGTGTGTGTGTGTGTGTGTGTGTGTGTGTGTGTGTGTGTGTGTGTGTGTGTGTGTGTGTGTGTGTTAGTTAGTTACCGTGCCGACCGCGGGTCAATGGTCCAGTCCAGACTGACGACCTCATAGTATGACTGAGACAAATCCTCCAGGGCGTAGTGAGCGTCTTTAGCAAACACAATCTGACACACACACACACACACACACACACACACACACACACACACACACACACACACACACACACACACACACACACACACACACACACACACACACACACACACACACACACACACACAGTCACACAGTTATTAGGGCAACAAGTCACCTTTAATGAAATGTCTCCCTCTGCTGGCGGGCCGCTAGTAATACAACAGTGAATTTCCAGTGGACTATGAGTGAGTGAGTCTCACTATGAGCGAGTGGGTCTCACTATGAGCGAGTGGGTCTCACTATGAGCGAGTGGGTCTCACTATGAGCGAGTGGGTCTCACTATGAGCGAGTGAGTCTCACTATGAGCGGGTGGGTCTCACTATGAGCGAGTGAGTCACTATGAGCGAGTGAGTCTCACTATGAGCGAGTGAGTCTCACTATGAGCGAGTGAGTCTCACTATGAGCGGGTGGGTCTCACTATGAGCGAGTGAGTCTCACTATGAGCGAGTGGGTCTCACTATGAGCGGGTGAGTCTCACTATGAGCGGGTGGGTCTCACTATGAGCGAGTGAGTCTCACTATGAGCGAGTGAGTCTCACTATGAGCGGGTGAGTCTCACTATGAGCGAGTGAGTCTCACTATGGGCGACTGAGTCTCACTATGAGCGACTGAGTCTCACTATGAGCGAGTGGGTCTCACTATGAGCGAGTGAGTCTCACTATGAGCGGGTGAGTCTCACTATGAGCGGGTGAGTCTCACCATGGGCAGGTCCTGCCCCGTCTCCTTCAGCCGGTCCTTGACCCTGCGGGCGATGTCCCTCAGGTAGGGCAGAGCAAATTCCTTGAACTCCTGCGGCCCGAGGAACCCTGCGTTGCTGTCAAACACCTGCAGAGCCTGGAGAGCGAGGAGAAGAGTTCATAGTGTTAATGCTATCAGGGCTGCAACTAACAAATATTTCCATATCTCCATAGTCCATTCATCTATTATGTTACAGATGAATCGATGAAAATTAGTAGTGCACCCCCTCAGGCATCTTGCCTTGGCCTATACTCCCTATGCAGCCGGACGGCCCTGCAAACAAGATTAGACTTCGACTTTAGGGAAGTAGGGGGCGTGGCTTGAGGTAGGGGACGTGGCCAGACTCACCTGTGCCCCGGCGGCCGCCTGTCCCAGCAGGTAGTCCACCACGACGTCGGTGAGCCTCTTCAGCAGCATGTGGCTGGCGGCCGGGTGGCGGTACAACCAGGCCTTGGCCTTGGACTGGGTCTTAGAGCCGCCCCCCTCGATCATGTAGGCCATCAGGGTCCACTGGAGAGGGGGAGGGGGGAGAGAGGGAGGGGGAGGGAGAGAGGGGGGGAGAGAGGGAGAATTAACCATTTAGCTCCATTAACGAGCAGTTTCACTAAGTGTGTCCCTCAGGTGAGCCTCACCGGAGCGCCAGTGAAGCCGATGAGCGGCACCTTCCCCTCGATCTTGTGTCTGGTCAGGGTGATGGCCTTGAAGACGTAGTCCAGCTCCTTCTTCACGTCCACCTTGGTCTTCAGCCGCTGGAGGTCCTCTGGGTCCTTCAGGGGATCCGGGAAGGTGGGGCCTTTCCCGGGAACCATCTGCACCTCCAGCCCCATGGCCTGGTGAAGGACCACAGATGGATGGAGGATAAACAGGAGCAGACAGGAAGGTAAACAAAAGTGAAGAACTAGATGATAGTTTTTACTGAAACCAAACATCTCCACAAACTGTATATTTAGGTAATATATTTAGTATATTTAGGATAAACTTTAGCCTTGAACCGGTCGGTATTAATACAGAAATAGTACGGGGATTTGAAGAAATGAAGGGACTCCAAAATACAACCCTGAGGGACACCAGATTAAACCTTTAACTGCACATTGTACTGATGCAACAAGTGAATGTTTTAGTATTTAAATGTTTTAGTATTTAAATGTTTTAGTATTTACGTCACCTGCGGTACGACCAGGATGTCTGAGAAGATGATGGACGCATCGAAGTCAAAACGTCTGAGAGGCTAAAAGAAAACAAACACCACTACAGTAAGAATTAAGTTTGAAGTACGAAGCCACGGCTGTTCAAGACATCTTAAACATGAGATCATTTTAATTGGAATGAGTGAATGAAAAGCTTGTTTGGGGTAAAACAGAATTTCTAAAATGACTGAATAATAAACAATATCTATATATAATAATATATATAAACTGTATATATAATATATAAATATAAACCTGCAGCGTGAGTTCACAGCAGGCCTCTGGAGAGCGGCAGGTATCAAAGAAGTCCTTCCCTGCCCGGTACTCCTTGAACTCTACACACGCACGCACACACGCACGCACGCACGCACACGCACACACACACACACACACACAGTTATTAGGGCAACAAAAGTCACATTTGATGAAATGTGTGTCTGTACCTGGCAGGTAGTGCCAGCCTGTCTGTCCGTCTGTCTGTCTGTCTGTGTGTCTGTACCTGGCAGGTAGCGGCCAGCCTGTCTGTCTGTCTGTCTGTGTGTCTGTCTGTCTGTGTGTCTGTCTGTACCTGGCAGGTAGTGCCTGTCTGTCTGTCTGTCTGTCTGTCTGTCTGTGTGTCTGTACCTGGCAGGTAGCGGCCAGCCTGTCTCATGCACCAGACAGGGACATGTTGGGTCTGTTGTCCCCGCGCCGCCCGCAGGAATGTGTCGTTCTTCAGCACCGGGAAGTCTTTGGGTCTGGAAGAGAAACAGAGCGATACATTGTTCATCCACCCAGGAGGAACCCAGGAGGAGCCCAGGAGGAGCCCAGGAGGAACCCAGGAGGAGCCCAGGAGGAGCCCAGGAGGAACCCAGGAGGTGCCCAGGAGGAACCCAGGAGGAACCCAGGAGGAGCCCAGGAGGAACCCAGGAGGAACCCAGGAGGAACCCAGGAGGAACCCAGGAGGAACAACAGCACCAAGGTCTTCCTTGATATGTTAAAGTACGCCTACTCAGGAGATGTGGACATTTTAAACCAGAGGTGCCTGATGTGTGTGTTGTCATACAGCATAAGACACTTTTCAGTTGCTTAAGTTTTTCTTTTATGAATGTAGAAATAAGTCACACACCTCAAATCGAATATTGTTGAAGAAAACAACGTCTAGAATTTGCAGTTTTTGTTGGATCTTCAAGTACAATACACTTCCTCTTATCTAAGTTCTGGCCCATCGGTTAGCATCGCCCAACTGCAGACGGCTGATAGCGCTGCCTCTCTTATCTGCTGCTGGCAGCGCTAACCGTTAAATAACCTTCAGCAGCAGCAGCAGGACTTTATCTCATTCACCTCTCTTCTTCTGGGACCACCGTGCTACACATGGACTCACGCTGTCGTTAGCTGGTTAGTTAGTTAGTTAGTAAGTTAGTTAGTAAGTTAGTTAGTTAGTTAGTTAGTTAGTTAGTTAGTTAGTAAGTGGACAAAACGTACTTTAGTGACCGTCCGTTTGTACTCATCAAGACAACATCTACCACCTCATGTGAATCCTGCTCACACACCAGCATGTTCCACAACCTTTAATAATGTCTAATGTTATAATAATAATAATAATAATAATAATACTCCCAGTATTAGTGTTATAATGTTGTGAACTATTGTGATAATTAGTTTTATAATGTTATAATAGTAATAATACTCCAGTATCAGTTTATAATGATATATTTTAAATAAAACTCACAGTAGTAGTTTATAATGTTATATTATTAATAATACTCACAGTAGTAGTTTATAATGTTATATTATTAATAATACTCACAGTAGTAGTGTTATAATGTTATATTATTAATAATACTCACAGTAGTAGTGTTATAATGTTATAATAGTAATAATACTCCAGTAGTAGTGTTATAATGTTATATTATTAATAATACTCACAGTAGTAGTTTATAATGTTATATTATTAATAATACTCACAGTAGTAGTGTTATAATGTTATATTATTAATACTCACTGTAGTAGTTTATAATGTTATATAAGTAATAATACTCCAGTAGGAGTATATAATGTTATATTATTAATAATACTGCAGTAGGAGTATATAATGTTATATATTATTATTAATACTCACAGTATCAGTGTTATATAGTGTTATAATGTTATATAATGTTATGTAATGTTATAATACTTACAGTAGTAGTTTATCTTTGCTCATGGTTGTACAGTTAGAGAGTCTGACTCGCAGCTCTGTCTTCCAGACTCACTCACACAACACTGCGTTACTCAACGCCATGGCCGCGGCCATGTTGGCTCGGTCACGTGACAGGTGGCGGAAACGCGTGCGGGTGCGGAATGGATTTTCAAAATAAAATGCTGTCCAAAAAAAAAAGAAAGCTTGATTACTTTCCATGAGTTTCAGCACTCAACGAAGCTCAAATGAATCCGTGTTTACTACAAACACGTGTTTGATCAATCTATTGATTAGGAAGGTAATTATACGGTATGTCACGTTACACTGACAGAAGGCTTCCATACCGCTGATCATAGTATTATAATATATATATATATAATATACTGTATATAATGACATTGAGATGTGTGGGTCTTAAAGCCAGAGCTGTGAATTGGTTTAAATCCTACTTGGCAAACAGGAAACAGGAGTGCAGAGTTGGTGAGGCCCTGTCCACAGTTATGGAGGTCACATGTGGGGTCCCGCAGGGCTCCATTTTGGGACCATTGTTGTTTTTAATTTATGTTAATGATATGCCGGCAGCAGTGACAGTGACAAAGCTTAAGTTTTTATATTGTTACACTCGTTTTTTTTTTTTTAATTAAGGTTAAAAAACTTTGAGTTGCCTCATTAATTCAGTGCCACTTTGGCTCCGCCCGCTCCGCACGGTATAGTGGACTATCACACATCTTAAAAACAAAATGCAGGTAGCGCAAAATAATGCTATCTGGGATTATGGTATCTTGATACTCCTTGGAGTTGTTTGTGTTGTTTTAAATTCCTAATACAAATCAAATCAAAATACATAGTCCATTTATCACATCATAAAAACTATACTGTATTTAATGTTCTGTTAAATATGACTGAGTTGTTGATTAGTAACATTTTTTTTTTGTACGTTACAAAATGTGGGTAACATGATTGACGAACATGATTGATGAATGCCATTCATTAATCAAACAGATTCAAACAACAAAAAATAACAATCAAATAGGAATAATAACATGACGATATTGAACAAACCCCAGGCAACACTATATACAAACTTCAATATGAAGTTATCATAAGTTCAGCCACAAGTTTTAAATACAGAAATCAAGCAAACAAGAAATTCTCTACCATTGTCTCTCTAATATAATCCTGTTTTTGTTAATTATTGCAATGCATTATGGGACTAATAGAAATATACACTCTTTCATCTCCCACCAACTCCCTTTGTACCAATGTACCGATTGTACCGAGAATGACAATCATCATAATAATGACATAACATAGTATTATATATCCTTATATTCCCCCCCCCCCCCCCCCCTTCTCTCCGCACCGCAGCCTTTCTGTTAGAGGCCTGTCCTGCCTAATGCTTACCGTTAGTGTAGAGGCTATTCAATCTCACTCACTCACTCACTCACACACACATTGCCAAAGAATTATAAAAACTGTCTTTCGCTCTCTCCGTCTTTCTGCCGCCCTCTTAAAGGCCTTTTCAGACCAAAACGGGAATCATTTGTGCCAATAAATCAATATAAAAAGTCAATTTAAAAATCCGACCCCATCTTATCTCTCTGAGTCTGTCCTCACTGAACCCATCAAAGCGGCGCTATGCCGTGAGACCAGATGGACCAATGGATGGATATCCATATTGTTGTGTGACAGTATGCTACGCTATCCACGGCTATACGGCTGCCATGACAACGCTCCAGAAAATCCATTGATCGCGTGAGCGAAATTATTTTGCAGGTTGGCTTGTTTTTATCGGCATCCGAAATTCGCAGAAATCGAACCAACTGCGGGAAAAAAAGAAATCCGCACGAGTTTCGGATTCGGTGCGGACTCATAGAGATAAGATGGGTTACGATTTTTAAATTGACTCATTTTTAAACGATTTGCGTTTGGTCTTAAAAGTCCTTGAGGCTGCGGTCGGTACTGTTTGTTGTCCAACGGCCACTAGAGGGCGAGCACACTTTTAGAAATAGGCCTGCAAATATTATTTTAGGACAGTAGCATAGAAGACTCCTACGCCGCCGCCGCCGAGGAGTAGAGGTGCGCGGATGGCGGTTACAGCCGCGGACTCCGCGGTTAAACCGCGGATCGGGCGGATGACCTTACGAAAAATAATATTTTAATTAAATTCGGGCGGGTGGCGGTTGAACCAATCAAATGAAAAGATATATATAAGTTATATTGTTAAATATTGTTACTTGCATCCGATAAAAACGAGCACACTTTTTTTTCTCGCGTCAGCAGCGCCCGCGGATGGCGGGCGGGTGCGGTTTTGAAATTGGTCAAAAAACGTTGGTGCGGATGGATGGCGGACGGATGATGAGTTTTGTGATGCGGTTGCGGATACAATAATAGCCCATCCGCGCACCTCTACCGAGGAGTCTCTGCCGCCCCCTCAAGGCTGCTGCTGGTACTGCGCCTCGGTGGCGGTGTAGAAGTCGTCCAGGGTGCCCTGCAGGTAGTCGAAGGTGGGCCGGTCGTCCGGCTTGTTCTTCCAGCAGGACATCATGATGTCGTACAGCTCGGCCGGGCAGTTCTCCGGCCGCGGCATGCGGTAGCCGCGCTGGATCGATGACATCACCTCGCTCTTATTCATGCCTGGTTTAAAGGAAGTAAGCGGAGGATAAAGGACATGAGCTTAGGATGTAAAATACAATACAGACTACACATAGACACTTCATGTTAAATACAGACTACACATAGACACTTCATGTTAAATACAGACTACACATAGACACTTCATGTTAAATACAGACTACACATAGACACTTCATGTTAAATACAGACTACACATAGACACTTCATGTTAAATACAGACTACACATAGACACTTCATGTTAAATACAGACTACACATAGACACTTCATGTTAAATACAGACTACACATAGACACTTCATGTTAAATACAGACTACACACAGACACTTCATGTTAAATACAGACTACACATAGACACTTCATGTTAAATACAGACTACACATAGACACTTCATGTTAAATACAGACTACACATAGACACTTCATGTTAAATACAGACTACACACAGACACTTCATGTTAAATACAGACTACACATAGACACTTCATGTTAAATATTATTTCATTGAGGATGATTGTATTGTTGTCCAATGGCCACTAGAGGGCGAGCACACTTTTAGAAATAGGCCTGCAAATATTATTTTAGGACAGTAGCATAGAAGCTGTCTTTGTGTCCGGTTCACCTGTTATACGGCTCTTTCTTCTGTACAACTAGACTTAAACTAGTATAGTAAACTAGTATAGTAAACTAGTATAGTAGTTGTAGTCTAGTTTGGCTATAGGCTAATTAAAGGTAATGGTAGTCCAAAGTCCTGTAGTTGTCAACTACAGGACTTTGGACTACAGCCTATATTACTGAAGCTAATGGTAGGATACTGGGACTTTTGGGGGGGGGGGGGGGTGTTGTAGTTTTACAGGAGGGGGGGGGGGGGGGGGGGGGGGGGGGGGTTGTAGTGTGATACAGACCTGGATAGGGGATCTTCCCTAAGGTGATGATCTCGTACAGCAGGACGCCGAAGGACCACATGTCCGACTTGATGGTGAAGCAGCCGTAGTTGATGGCCTCCGGAGCGGTCCACTTGATGGGGAACTTGGCCCCTGTGGCACACACGCACACACACTATTATTATTATTATTATTATTATTATTATTATTATTATTATTATTATTATCTATGGTTACGATTTCCAAAGTTTCCACCCTGACAGCTTGTCTAAAAAGATCCTTTGTGAAGCAATCTCTACAAAAAGGAGCTTTGAGGAAGAAGATGTTACACAACTTGAACTTCACAATGTGTCAGGAACATGGAAGTGACCAAAAGAAGAACAGCTGAAAAAGGCCATGTAAATAATGTTGGGGAGGAAGGGAGAAAGACAGAACTGAAGCACCTAAATTGCAATTTCCTCCAAATCTTTCCTCAACTGTGCGGACCTCACCAGGAACCGCATGAAGCCCTGAAGAACAGCTGACCTCACCAGGAACCGCATGAAGCCCTGAAGAACAGCTGAACTCATCAGGAACCGCATGAAGCCCTGAAGAACAGCTGACCTCACCAGGAACCGCATGAAGCCCTGAAGAACAGCTGACCTCACCAGGAACCGCATGAAGCCCTGAAGAACAGCTGACCTCACCAGGAACCGCATGAAGCCCTGAAGATCAGCTGACCTCATCAGGAACCACATGAAGCCCTGAAGAAACAGCTGACCTCATCAGGAACCACATGAAGCCCTGAAGAACAGCTGAGCTCATCAGGAACCGCATGAAGCCCTGAAGAACAGCTGACCTCACCAGGACCTGCATGAAACCCTGAAGAACAGCTGACCTCATCAGGAACCGCATGAAGCCCTGAAGAACAGCTGACCTCACCGGGAACCGCATGAAGCCCTGAAGAACAGCTGACCTCATCAGGAACCACATGAAGCCCTGAAGAACAGCTGACCTCATCAGGAACCGCATGAAGCCCTGAAGAACAGCTGAGCTCATCAGGAACCGCATGAAGCCCTGAAGAACAGCTGACCTCACCAGGAACCGCATGAAGCCCTGAAGAACAGCTGACCTCACCAGGACCTGCATGAAGCCCTGAAGAACAGCTGACCTCATCAGGAACCGCATGAAGCCCTGAAGACCAGCAGAGCTCATCAGGAACCGCATGAAGCCCTGAAGAACAGCTGACCTCACCGGGAACCGCATGAAGCCCTACCTTCTCTGGCGGTGTACTGGTCGTCCTCGATGACCCGGGCCAGGCCGAAGTCGGCGATCTTGCACAGCAGACTGTCGGAGACCAGGACGTTGGCGGCCCTCAGGTCCCTGTGGATGTAGTTCTTCTTCTCGATGTACGCCATGCCCTCTGCGATCTGCAACCCGCAAAAACATCTAGTCAGCGCCTCAAAGGGCTTGGCAGCGTTTTTTGGAAGGGGGACATCACTTGAAAGTGAATTGCACCAATGATTCATACATTTCCTGGCCAGTAACACAAGGACAATATATATTTGTTTGGCTCCATGATCAATGGGTTGGATTCAGGTTGGTTCCTTGTAGAGATGTCTCCAGTCCAACGGGCCATGAGGAGCTCTGCCCTGAAGCTCTCTGAAGCAGGGATGACTAAGCGTTCACTTCTACACTGTCTATGCTGAGCGGCGCCCCTGGTGGTCGTTTCACATAATTCAAGTCTCTTCTGGGTTGGACCTCATCCAGATTCTCTTCATTGGTGAGCTATTTCAGGCGACATGACAGAGAGCGGTGTGAACATTTTCACAGGGAACTAAACCAACATGGGAAACAAGTTTGGTTCCTCCTATCGACACATTTTCAATTCAAGGAACCTTTTTTTTTTTGGGTCAGTTCACCGAGTCCAGTTTCGGTTTAAAATAAGTGACTGAACTGTTTCCAAACAATGTGGGGAAAGCCAGACCGTTGAGATGATGTAGGGTTAGGGTTAGGGCTGTAGGGTTAGGGGTTAGGGGTTAGGGTTAGGGGTTAGGGTTAGGGTTAGGGCTGTAGGGTTAGGGTTGTAGGGTTGGGGTTAGGGTTGTAGGGTTAGGAGTTAGGGTTAGGTTAGAGGTTAGGGTTAGGGGTCATGGTTTATTCATCATACATGTAGTGGTATCATACAGTAGGGTTAGGGGTGTAGGGTTAGGGGTTAGGGCTGTAGGGTTAGGGTTGTAGGGTTAGGGTCAGGGGTCATGGTTTATTCATCATACATGTAGTGGTATCATACAGTAGGGTTAGGGGTGTAGGGTTAGGTTAGGGGTCAGGGGTCATGGTTTATAGGGTTAGGTTAGGGTTGTAGGGTTAGGGCTGTAGGGTTAGGTTAGGGTTGTAGGGTTAGGGGTTAGGGTTGTAGGGTTAGGTTAGGGCTGTAGGGTTAGGTTAGGGTCAGGGTTAGGGCTGTAGGGTTAGGGTTGTAGGGTTAGGTTAGGGGTTAGGGTCAGGGTTAGGGCTGTAGGGTTAGGGGTTAGGGCTGTAGGGTTAGGGTTGTAGGGTTAGGGTCAGGGTTAGGGTTGTAGGGTTAGGGGTTAGGGTTGTAGGGTTAGGGTTGTAGGGTTAGGGTCAGGGTTAGGGCTGTAGGGTTAGGGTTAGGTTAGGGTTGTAGGGTTAGGGTCAGGGGTCATGGTTTATTCATCATACATGTAGCGGTATCATACAGTAGGGTTAGGGCTGTAGGGTTAGGGTTAGGTTAGGGTTGTAGGGTTAGGGCTGTAGGGTTAGGGTTGTAGGGTTAGGGCTGTAGGGTTAGGGTTAGGTTAGGGTTGTAGGGTTAGGGCTGTAGGGTTAGGGGTGTAGGGTTAGGGGTCAGGGGTCATGGTTTATTCATCATACATGTAGTGGTATCATAGAGTCAGTGTGGGAATCACCTGTGCTGAGAAGTCGATGAGTTTGGGCAGCTGCAGCTGACATCCTGCGCTGCTCTTCAGGAAGTCCAGCAGACTGCCTGCAGAGGAGAGACAACGGACAGACAGAAAATAAATATATATTTTGGGTAAAAATATATTTTTTCCTTCAAATGAGTTTGTGTTTAAACTCTTTAGCACATGGAAACGTTCACGTCTCTGATTATCGCTGCTGTCGGCGTTTTTGTTGACTGTGTTTTCAGACCATTGACCTAATTAGCAGAGTGCTAACCACAAGCAGCGCAGACGTGTGTGAGGGTGTGAAAGTACGTGTGAGTGTGTGTGAGTGTGTGTGTGTGAGTGTGTGTGTGTGTGTGAGTGTGTGTGTGTGCAGTTGTGAAAGTACATGTGTGAGTGTGTGTGTGTGTGTGTCCCAGCAGGTTTCAGTCCATTTTTATTTTATTTCTTTTAATTGTTTCATATTATTTCACATTTGTATATTTAGTTGAGGTGTGGCGCTCACCGTTGGCCATGAACTCGGTGACGATGTAGATGGGCGGAGTCTTGGTGACCACGGCGTGCAGCCGCACCAGCCGGTCGTGCTGCAGCGTCTTCATCAGGTTGGCCTCCTCCATGAAGGCCTCCACAGACATGGTGCCGGGCTTCAGGGTCTTCACCGCCACCTTGGTCACGTTGTTGTAGTAGGCTGGGGGGGGATGGAGGGATGAGTGACGGGTGGATGAATGGTGGGTGGATGAATGGTGGCTGGATGAATGATGGGTGGATGAATGGATGGATGAAATGATGGCTGGATGAATGATGGGTGGATGAATGATAGCTGGATGAATGATAGCTGGATGAATGCTAGCTGGATGAATGGATGGATGAATGATAGGTGGATGAATGATAGCTGGATGAATGCTAGCTGGATGAATGGATGGATGAATGATAGCTGGATGAATGATAGCTGGATGAATGGATGGATGAATGATAGGTGGATGAATGATAGCTGGATGAGTGGATGTATTGGTGGATAAATGATAGCTGGATGAATGATAGCTGGATGAATGGATGAATGATAGCTGGATGAATGATATCTGGATGAATGATAGCTGGATGAATGATAGCTGGATGGATTGGTGGATGAATGATAGCTGGATGAGTGATAGCTGGATGAATGGATGGATGAATGACAGCTGGATGAATGGATGAGTGGATGTATTGGTGGATGGATGGGTAGCTGTGGTGTGAGTGGGTGTTTCCATGGCTGGACAAGTGTGTGTATGGGTAGATGGATGAATGGATGAATGTTCTTATTCATTGAATCATTCGGCAGTTGGGAGTTCATCTCATTTCCTCCTTCAGTAGACTTTAAAGCTGAGTCACGCTCCTCAAGGAGGAGGCGCCAGGCGCTCGCCAGGCAGAAACAACACACACACCAGTCACTCATGAAAATAGGCGTAGTCAAATGTGTTCATCTAATGTATTCATTATTACTATTATTATTATTACTATTATTATTATTATTATTATTATAAGTATTATTATAATTATAATTATGATTCTGATTATTATTAGACCGGACTGAGCGGCGGCAGCGTGTGAGCAGCAGGCGTGTTTTCTCAGCTCATATCTGCGGCATCATTTAAAACGGCTCACATAAAACAACACAGAGATGACAATCAGGGAAACGTGGCGTGAGGAGGAACAGAGGACAGAAGCAAACAGAGATTACAGGTCGCCACGGCAACCGCTTGGCCTGTGTTATGAGGATGCAGCCTCCTCATTGGTCGGTCCTAATAAAACATAAGTGGTGTGTGTGTGTGTGTGTGTGTACCCCTCCCCCTCCCACTAACAAAACAACTTTGATATTTGATAACTCTTACTTTGATATGCTAGCTATGGGCTAACTTAGCTACTGGTGCTTGAAACTTGTGTAATGCATGTGTGTGTGTGTGTGTGTGTGTGTGTGTGCGTGCGAGTGTGTGCGTGTGTGTGTTTGTGTGCGTGTGTGGGTGTGGGTGACTGCTGTTAACTCAGAATGCAAATCTCCAGTTAGTCACATTTCCTCTTCATAAAAACAAGCGAAGCCTGTGCCCCTCCCCACACACACACACACACACACACACACACACACACACACTGTGTATCGTTCACAGCACATGTTTTCACCACCCTCAGTGTTGTGGTGGTGGTTTTCATTGTATTTTCCGTATGAGGAGATTCCTCCTGGGTTCCCCTGGCGACCCAGGCCACACCCCCCCTGAGGACCACACCCCCCCTGAGGACCACACCCCCCCCTGAGGACCGGCTTCCCCACACTGAGTTTCAGAGGATGGATATTAATATACTTTTGGACATTTTCCTGAGCAGATATTCAGTTGGTTATTGGTTATTTCACGGTTTTAGATCCGGTTGTCACGGTAACGTTACATCAGATGTTCCCTTTCGCTATGAAGGCGTTGGATTACTGCAGTGCTGGTAAGTTAATATTGTACTTCATAATTATTGGGTTGTGGGTTAATGTCTAAAGACACATGTGGGTCCTGAGGCCAGACCGGTTGAGGACCACTGGTCTAAAGACACATGTTGGTCCTGGGGCCAGACCGGTTGAGGACCACTGGTCTAAAGACACATGTTGGTCCTGGGGCCAGACCGGTTGAGGACCACTGGTCTAAAGACACATGTTGGTCCTGGGGCCAGACCGGTTGAGGACCACTGGTCTAAAGACACATGTTGGTCCTGGGGCCAGACCGGTTGAGGACCACTGGTCTAAAGACACATGTTGGTCCTGGGGCCAGACCGGGTGAGAACCACTGGTCTAAAGACACATGTTGGTCCTGGGGCCAGACCGGGTGAGAACCACTGGTCTAAAGACACATGTTGGTCCTGAGGCCAGACCGGTTGAGGACCACATACTACATGATATCATCTCCCCATGAGCCCAGTGGTTCTCCTCACCCATCCAGACTTCTCCAAACTGCCCGGCTCCCAGCTTCTTCACCATCTTGATGGACTCCTTGGAGATCTCCCAGGCGTCTTTGTCCCACGGCTTCTGGGCCTTGGGCTTCTCACAGGGCCGCAGCAGGCAGCCGCACAGACCGTCCGCTTGCTCTGGGGACCGGGAAGGGGAGGTTATATATTATATTTAGTCTCTGAAATGTTAATAAATAATCACATTGTTATTATTATAATAATTATAATTATTATTATTATTATAATTATTATTAATTATAATAATTATAATAACAATTATCATTATTATTATAATTATGATTAACATAATACTCATAATCATAATCATACTAATAATGATGTTGTACATGTGTGGTTAATCTAACAAGCATCCAAGAAAAAAATCTAACGCATTCATTTTATCATTTTCAATATTTTAACATGAATTTTTGAATTTGTTTCTACTTAAATACTTTAAATATAATACTTTAATACTTAAATATGAATGACTTTCCCACTAATGGTGTGGTGTCAGAGAAATGGTTTTAAGTACGTCAGGCTGGAGATATGGAACAATGTTTTATCATGATAATTACGAGGAATTTTATATCGATAATCATCACAATATGTTTATGAATTCAAATCTAAACAGCTGAAGGTCATGGAAGTAATGGAGGTGGAAATACCGGATTAAAGGAGTTTTCCTCTCTGACCTTTCAAACCTCAGATTTGATCATTTTAAGGGCATATCTTGTCATTGTTATTCATTTATACTATAATAAGTCCATATCTACATTTCATGCCGATACAACCCAATTTAAAGATGATACATGGGATTATTGAGTTATGGCCCTACTTACAATCACATTGGACATTCAAACAAAACAATATTTACATATACACAAATAAAAACACATGGGGACATTTCTACGTACGTGTTTGACAGGCGGGTGGAAATGTTAAAAATGTTTACTTTATATTTCCATACTTTCCATACCAATATTAGAGCTGAACCATGTGGTGGAAAAATACTTTCTTGATGATGATCATCATTTTTGCATCACCATTTTCATTTCCACTGAAATAACTATTAAAATCATGTGATACTTCATTAAAAATAATGATGTTATAAATTCCCCTCATCAAACTATTGCATCTCCTGCGATTTTGGTTATTGCACTTGGCCATGTTAACATTTTGGATAATATTAGGATGAATTGTTCAGCCCTATTTCCTATATATATATATATATATATATATATATATATATATTATAATAATAAATATAGGAAATATATATATATATATACATATACTGTGTATATATATATATATATATATATATATATATATATATATATATATATATATATATATATATATTTCCTCTATTTGTACTCACTCTCATAATGGCGGATCATGCTGCCGATGTCAGGGAACGTGTTTTTGGGTGAGATGTAGAAGCCGCCGCCGTTGTCCAGCGCTCTTAATTTGTAGTGCTTTACGATGTCCATACCCTGGGGGTCCACATCCCTGACGGACAGCGAGTAACTTCCTGTTTTGGAGAGCGACAGAGTTAGAAACACACACACACACACACACACACATTGTGCTGGTCTCTCTGATGTGTTATCTCTTCACCTTTAGACGTTTCGCTCTCCCGGATCAGATAAGCTCCGGCCCGGTTGGCTGGCGCCAGCAGCTGTCTCTCCGCGTCCTTCCTGCTGATGTCCTTAAAGAACCACCTGGAAGGAGACCGCCGTCAGCGTCCGGCGCCGCTACAGGTACACAGGTCCACACTGACCCAATGTACTGACCCAAACACTGACCCAAACACTGACCCAAACACTGACCCACCACACTGACCCAAACACTGACCCAAACACTGACCCACCACACTGACCTAAACACTGACCCAAACACTGACCCACCATGCTGACCCAGACCCACCACACTGACCCAAACACTGACCCAAACACTGACCCACCATGCTGACCCAGACCCACCACACTGACCCAAACACTGACCCAAACACTGACCCAAACACTGACCCAAACACTGACCCACCGTGCTGACCCACCATGCTGCTGTTTTGAAAACTCTTTCAAAATAAAAGTTGATTAAACACACTGGTCTTAGCGGCTCTCACAGCTTTTCACAATTATAGCTTGTGGACATCCAACAGTCCCTGATGCTAGCCCACTAGACTCCTACAAAATAAAAGCATTTCAAAATAAAAGCGTGGAATAGGGTGGGATCAGGCCTCTTACTCCTCCGTCTCCATAGTGTTGGCCAGCGCCACGTAGTTGGAGGGGATGAAGCCTTCCCTCCTGCTGCTCAGGGACTTGGCCCTCCACCATTCTCCACACCTGCAACACACACATATATGTTGTATATAATATATATCATATATGGATTATATATGTTGAGTTGGGTCCTCTCCATATATTGCCAACAAAAACACTAAATACCATATAACCACGATATCACAGAGGGATGTTTCCACACCTACACACCTTGTGTGCAGTTTGTACTTCCTCAAAAAATGACACCTCACCTCAGTGAGGTGTCATTTTTTTGTATTGTTTGTTTACTTTGCTTGTTCATTTAGTACGCTGCGTTTGTGTGACAAAAGCCATACTTAAGTACCAATATGTCTCAAAAGAAACATTTGAAGGATCGTTGGCGTGAGGTTTGGTTTTTAATATAACATACGTCTTCATTTGGGTTCACCTGTGTTTCACATCCAGGTGTGGCTGCTGTTAATTATTTCATCTATTTCATTTTACTAACAGGGGGAAATGGAAGGGCTTCATTATTATAAGGACGTATCTTTAATATAGTGATAATGAATAGAATAAATATATAGAAGAGTAATCATCAATAAATATAGCATTAGTGATTATAACTTATATTAATTAATGTATTGTTGTGTTTGTGTTGTTTTTGTGTCAGTTAGTTCGATTCATTGGTCTATGACTGTGGTCTTGAATTTCACTTCCTGTTCAGCGTTGCGCCTCATTTGCATTTGTATTTAATTTTATTATGTGTTTGTGGTTCTGCACCACTGGTTCAAGTGAAAGCTGTGTGGGTCATGGTCCAGGACCATCAGGACTTACTCCTCCAGGACCTTCAGGGTCTCCCCCTTCTTGAAGCCCAGGTCGTCGGGGTGGATGGCCTCGTAGGGGTACAGCGCCACCACCATCTTACTGGAGTCCCCCTGCTCTGAGACGCAATATATACACAATATACATTAATATACATCATATATATACACATATACACTAATATACATCATATATATACACATATACATTGATATACATCATATATATACACAATATACACTAATATACATCATATATATACACAATATACACTAATATACATCATATATATACACAATATACACTAATATACATCATATATATACACAATATACACTAATATACATCATATATATACACAATATACACTAATATACATCATATATATATATATACACAATATACACTAATATACATCATATATATACACAATATACATTAATATACATCATATATATACACAATATACACTAATATACATCATATATATACACAATATACACTAATATACATCATATATACACAATATACACTAATATACATCATATATATACACAATATACACTAATATACATCATATATATACACAATATACATTAATATACATCATATATATATACACAATATACACTAATATACATCATATATATACACAATATACACTAATATACATCATATATATACACAATATACATTAATATACATCATATATATACACAATATACACTAATATACATCATATATATACACAATATACACTAATATACATCATATATATACACAATATACACTAATATACATCATATATATACACAATATACACTAATATACATCATATATATACACAATATACACTAATATACATCATATATATACACAATATACACTAATATACATCATATATACACAATATACACTAATATACATCATATATATACACAATATACACTAATATACATCATATATATATATACACAATATACACTAATATACATCATATATACACAATATACACTAATATACATCATATATATACACAATATACACTAATATACATCATATATATACACAATATACACTAATATACATCATATATATACACAATATACACTAATATACATCATATATATACACAATATACACTAATATACATCATATATATACACAATATACACTAATATACGTCATATATATACACAATATACACTAATATACATTATATATACACAATATCAGTGCCGGTTCTAACCTCCATGGGGCCCTAAGCAAAATCCTGTTAAGGGGCCCTCCTATCTGAACTCTGCCCCCCCCCGGGACACTTGTCCCGGGGGGGGGGGGGGGGGGGCCCAACACCCCCCCCCCGGGACAAGTGTCCCGGTTTTAGGTTCAGGAAATATGGTCACCCTAATAGTATATCTAGTGTGCAGGCAGCACAGCAAATCAAAATTCAACTAAATATTTAGGCTAGTCAAAGTTAATCCTTTTGCCTTCTTTCCATTTGATAAAGGCGTTCAGTTGTATCTAAGCCAAGCCAACTAACGTTGGACTGAAATACAGTGATGGGCAGTAGCGTCGACGCTACTGCTGTGAGGATGTCACATGCTGTGAGGATGTCATCGCGCCTATCGCATGATTTAGACATGACGGTTTCGGCAGACAACCCGTTCTCATCCCAACTCGTAATATAGGCTACCGACGATTTGTCACGCCCCTAGACGTCTGATACTGATGCCAAAGGTACCCTCCCGCATCTGTGTGAAACGATCTGGGTTCTCATAAACCCGATCGCGGTGGTAAGAGACGAGCAGAGTCTACAGCGTCCGCTCGCAGAGCAGAGTCTACAGCGTCCGCAGTCTACTGTGAAACAATTCACTCCAAAAAGGGTTATGGGTTATGGTTAGGGTTATGGTTAGGGTTATGGTTATGGTTAGCGTAATCTATCACCGTGACCGGGTTATTATTGGAGTGAATGGACGCTGTAGACTCTGCTCTGCGAGCAGACGCTGTAGTTGGGATGAGAACGGGCTGCGGTTGAGTATGTGGGGATTTTTTCGGTCGCAATTGGGTTGCACATTTTTAAAAGTGGTGGGGACAAAATTCAAATTATAAATAGTGGTGGGGACCAGGGCCGGATTAGCCAATGCGTTTTCTGGGCACGGGCCCAGGGGCCCGGCCATAGAGGGGGCCCGGCGTTCAGATATATATTTTTTTTTTCCGCGGTAATTCTTATCATTGTAGGCACTAGCTGTCGCTATAGGCTACCTGTCGCAAGTTTGACTGAAGTGGAGACGGGGGGAGGGGCCTTAATTAACCTGCGGGGCCCTACGCAACTTGCGTAGTGTGCGTATAGGGAGAACCGGCTATGCATCATATATATACACAATATACACTAATATACATCATATATATACACAATATACACTAATATACATCATATATACACAATATACACTAATATACATCATATGGAGAGATATACACACATTAAGGGATAATGGCCGACGAGGTGTCCATTAACTGAAATTAATGGACGACGCGGAGGTGTGAACCGTCCTACGCGAAGCGGAGTTGCTTCCGCGAAGTCCCGAAGTCCCTCCCGAAGTCCCGCTCATACCGTAACCATGGTTACTTACGAAATAAATAAATATTTAATCGACTAATAATACTTTAATGTGTTTTAGAGTTACTTACGTAAATTATGTACACCTAGGAAAGACGTTGACGCTATGAAGACGCTATGGCCGCGTTGCTTGGCAACGCCTGCAAATAGTCCGCTCGACTTGTAAAAATAAAAAAAACCTCACGATTTTAACTCTAAAACACATTAAAGTATTATTCACGGATTAAACATTTCTTTCTTCCGTTAGTGACCGGTGTAAGCGGGATAACGCCCTTCCAGGTGTCCATTGACAGAAATGAATGGACTTCGCGGAAGCGACCGCTTCACGCCTCCGCGTCGCCCATTACTTTCTGTTAAAGAAGCACTATGCAACTCGTTTATCAAAAAATAACCTTAACCATGCAGGTTGAGAGTCGTTCTGATCGTTCTACAACACTTTCTGGGTTGTTTGGTGGGTGTTTCATCTCCCCCTGTTGGGTCCCCGCGGAAAAACAGAACATGCAACTTCATGTGGCCGTCCCGGCCACTTACGGATGTGACACAGCGGAAGTATCCAATCGCGCCTCGAAAATGTAGTCAGATTGTAGTTTCACTGCTTTACGGTAGACCTGGGCGGGGGTGCCAAACATGGGTCCGGCTGAATATAAAGAGTCAGTTGCAAGGCAATTCTGGATCAATCGACAAATCCACTATGGATCCATCAAGACCCAAGAGGGGAAGGTCGGAGGAATCGAAGAATAAGAGAAAGGATTATGATAAACAAAGAAACCAGACACGAGTGAACATAGGGCGAGCTTATGCGGAATGGCGTCAACCGAGAGACTCGGAAGAATGCAAAACGGACGCCGACTTGGCTGTCTTGCTGCTGAAATTGTAAGTAGCCTACCCTTGGGTGAACTTCGTTTTTGTAATGTGGTTTGAGAGTCTGTTGAACAATGTGTTTTGCTCGACCGTTTTATTGTGAGCCCTGTATGTGTTTAGCTTGGTTGCTTCATGGCTAGCTTGCTAGCTAGTGAGGGTTTATCCTAGCAGTGACTTGCTACCACACATGTTTGTTTGCGGTCCGAATCCAGGTTCTCGTTGTGTATTACTATTTATTTATCGAAGTGGGGGGTGGGGGGCGTTGTCAATGAGTTTTTACGACAGTGTTGTAGGCCTATTCCGAAGCTGCAGGGGGAGCTCTATAGTGAGAAATGCGAGCCCAATTCCGGCGAAAACCCAGAAACAGCGGAGGAATAACCGAGTTGCATAGCGCACCTTTAATGGACACCTCTTTTCAGTGTTGCCAGATTGGGCGGTTTTCCGCCCAATTGGGCAACTTTTGTTTACGTCAGGCGGGGAAAAAATACATTGAGCGGGTGAATAAAATTTGGGCTGCTTTTGTCCACATTTGGCGAGTTTTTAATATTGTGAAAACAGCACCCTCTCTCTCTCTCTCTCTCTCTCGCTCTCTCTCTCTCTTTTAAATAAATAAATATCTTTAATAAATAAATAAATACATAAATAAATAGCTTTAATTAATAAATAAGTTGTAGGTTATTCCATCGGCATCTTTTTTTTTTCAATCGGCATCATTTCATTTGG
This sequence comes from Merluccius polli, assembly GCA_030340625.1. Classification (NCBI taxonomy): domain Eukaryota; kingdom Metazoa; phylum Chordata; class Actinopteri; order Gadiformes; family Merlucciidae; genus Merluccius; species Merluccius polli. The sequence goes on from JAOPHQ010000423.1 coordinate 32,758, forward strand.
CCACTTAACCGTGACGTCAGTTCAGCAAAGGCACTGTAGCCGCCACACTCGCTGATAAGCAGCGAGGAGAAAAAGAGGGGGAGGGAGGAAGAGAGGAGAAAAAGAGAGGCAGGGAGAGGCACTTTTTGTTTTAAATTGTTTTGCAAGAAGTCCTCATACGGGTCATTTGTGATGTAAATAATGACATTTAAAAGTGCACCTTTTTACAATTTTTACAATTTGCAAAAACCTATTTATCTATCATTTATGTGTGGTTATTTGATGCAGATTTGAAGCTCTGGATACTAACAAGTGTTTTCTATTGCATGTGTTATGATTTTACGGGTTTACACGGGTGTCTGGCAACTTTGTGGTTTGGGCGGGTTTTTATTGGATTGGGCGGGTTCTAAGATGTGGGCTGAAAACTGTCAATCTCATCTGGCAACACTGCCTCTTGTTGTGGTGACCAAATGACTCCCAATGAAGACAGAAATTAATCGTATTAATGAATATTTCGTTAGTAATAATTAATTGATAATTGTAGCCTACTTATGTTTTTACTTAGTGTTTTGCCCATTCTTCGTACAAAAAGAGTATAATAATAGTTTTTGTGTCTGTACTCACAGACACTTAGAAACTGCATATGAAAACATTTAAGAGAGTAAAGGCAGAGAGGACAGAGAGGTGAGGGATGCTCTCACCTTCCATCTTCTGGAAGATCTGGCCAGGAAGCTCTGAAGGCATCTAGACGAGAGACAGGATCCCATTAGAAACAGTATACACACACACACACACACACACATCTATCTATACATCTCTCTCTCTCTCTCTCTCTCTCTATATATATATATATATATATATATACTGTATATATATATATATATATATATATATATATATATATATATATATATATATATATGTATATATGTACTTACTCTGGTGGTGTTCCTGGTGTAGGTGGGGTCGCGGACGTAGACGGTGTCGCTGCGTTCAGGTAGAGGCAGATCCCCCTTCTCCCTCGCCGCGCTGTGACCCTCACTCAGCTTGGACTTCTTACAACCCATCCTCCTCCTCCTGGAGGAGCAGAGAGGGAGGAGGAGGAGGAGGAGGAGGAGGAGGAGGAGGAGGAGGAGGGGAACATGAGAGAGGGGAGGAGAGGAGAGAGGTAGATGAGGTGAGGAGGGGGGAGGAGGAGAAGCGGAGGGGTAAAGACAGGAGGAGAGGAGGAGAGGGAGAGAGGAGGAGAGGAGAGAGGTAGATGAGGTGAGGAGGGGGGGGGAGAAGAGGAGGAGGACGGGGAGAGGAGGAGAGGAGAGAGGTAGATAAAGTGAGGATTGGGGGGGAGGGGGAGGAGAAGAGGAGGGGTGAAGACAGGAGGAGGGAGGAGGATGGAGAGAGGAGGAGAGGAGTGAGAGATGGAGGTGATGCTGTAACGTTACACAGTATTTGCTGGCGGTGGTTTGCTCCTCAGCATGAATGAAATGGCGTTTGTCTCCACTTCCTGTCAGCCAGCGCTGATAGAAAACATCGACAGGTTTCACTTCCTCTCTTCTCTGGAAGCTTCTTGAATTGAAATTTACTGATTTTTTGTATGACCACAATATAAAAAATAGATGACGTATATAAATAAAAAGTGGTGGGGCCCTAACTGGGGCCTAACTGGGCCCTAACTGGGCCCTAACTGGGGCCCTAAGTGACAGTTACTCAGTAACTACTGAGGAGTTACTGGTAAACAGACTAGGGGACTACTGTATTCGTTACTGAGTAACTGTCACTTAGGCCCCAGTTAGGGCCCCAGTTAGGCCCCAGTTAGGGCCCCAGTTAGGGCCCCAGTTAGGCCCCAGTTAGGGCCCCAGTTAGGGCCCAGTTAGGGCCCCAGTTAGGGCCCCAGTTAGGGCCTCAGTTAGGGCCCCAGTTAGGCCCCAGTTAGGGCCCCAGTTAGGCCCCCAGTTAGGGCCCCAGTTCGGGCCCCAGTTCGGGCCCCAGTTAGGCCCCCAGTTAGGGCCCCAGTTAGGGCCCCAGTTAGGCCCCAGTTAGGGGCCCAGTTAGGGCCCTGGTCGTTCATCATTCGTTACTCTTTCGTTCCTCAGTAACTACCCGCGTTTTGCGTACCGTATTGTAAAGTGTTACCTAAAAAGCGTCTGCACAGCCTCGCCAGGAGGCGTCATACCATATGAACAATGTTCAGCAGATAATAGTGGAGTCTGTCGTCATGGCCACCGACCAGACGGGTAAATAAAACCACTTTTCTACTTTTCTCTTCTGTTCTCATTTTCTCTTTGTTGTGTTTTTGTGGTTGGAGCCGAAGAGCTGTGACTGTGACAAGACAGCAGGAAGCTGTATGGTACACCACACACACACACACACACGCACACACGCACCAGGTGCTCGACCAACACGCTTATGCCTATTCCTGAGAACTGGTCACATACGCACACACACACACACACACACACACACATAGCTCACCCACCACCACCTGCTTTGATTCTGCTCTGTATTGTATGTAAACTCTGTGTTGTATGTAAACTCTGTATTGTATGTAACATCTGTATTGTATGTAAACTCTGTGTTGTATGTAAACTCTGTATTGTATGTAACATCTGTATTGTATGTAACCTCTGTGTTGTATGTAACATCTGTATTGTATGTAACCTCTGTACATCCTACAGCAGGAAGCTGAGAGATACCGCCACACTAGCGTGTTTTAACCATGTAATGTAATAAATGGTTAAAGATACCGCCACACTAGCGTGTTTTAACCATGTAATGTAATAAATGGTTAAAGATACCGCCACACTAGCGTGTATTAACCATGTAATGTAATAAATGGTTAAAGATACCGCCACACTAGCGTGTTTTAACCATGTAACACGCTTCCTGACAGGTCAAGTGTTACTGTATGTTGTGTTCAATGTTTTTAGGTTCAGGAAAGTGAGAGAAGTTCTTGTTCCACTTTTTTCGATCTCATTGTTTTATGGCCGCAAAAAGTCTCTGTGGGGAAGTTCCTGAGATCCAGTCGGCCAATCAGGTTCTCAGGTTTCTCATGTGGGGGGGGAGAGGGGGGGAGAAAGGGAGAACATCATGAAAGGGAGAAGAAAAGAAAAAGAGGAAACGAGTGAGAGGGAGAGAGAAAAAGAAAGAAAGAAAGAAAGAAAGTGAGGGAGGAAGAAAGAGGGCAGATAGATAGTGAGAGGAAGGGAGAGAGAAACAAAAGGGGAGCGAGATAGAGTGAGAGGGAGGGAGAGAGAGAAAGGGGGAGAAATGATGAGAGAAAGAGCAAGGGGAGAAAGGGAGTCGGGGGGGGGGGGTAGAGAGAGAGACAGAGAGAGAGACAGCGAGAGAGAGAGAGACGGAGAATTAATCAGTAAATGTTTTCACTAATGTTTAACAGCAGCAGGTAAACTCTGCTCTCTGTTGATCCTGAGTTCAGGTGTGCCACCCAGAGGGACCAGCGCTACTACCGACGGCCCGGTCACGGACACGCTAAGAGTCACGGACACGCTAAGGGTCACGGACACGCTAAGGGTCACGGACACGCTAAGGGTCACGGACATGCTAAGGGTCACGGACACGCTAAGAGTCACGGACACGCTAAGGGTCACGGACACGCTAAGGGTCACGGACACGCTAAGGGTCACGGACACGCTAAGAGTCACGGACACGCTAAGGGTCACAGACACCCTAAGGGTCACAGACACGCTAAGGCTCACAGACACCCTAAGGGTCACGGACACCCTAAGGGTCACGGACACGCTAAGGGTCACAGACACCCTAAGGGTCACGGACACGCTAAGGCTCACAGACACCCTAAGGGTCACGGACACGCTAAGGGTCACAGACACCCTAAGGGTCACAGACACGCTAAGGTTCATGGACACGCTAAGGTTCACGGACACGCTAAGGTTCACGGACACGTTAAGGGTCACGGACACGCTAATGTTCACAGACACGCTAAGGTTCACGGACACGCTAAGGGTCACAGACACCCTAAGGGTCACAGACACGCTAAGGGTCACAGACATGCTAAGGGTCACAGACACCCTAAGAGTCACAGACATGCTAAGGGTCACGGACACGCTAAGGGTCACAGACACCCTAAGGGTCACGGACACGCTAAGGCTCACAGACACCCTAAGGGTCACGGACACCCTAAGGGTCACAGACATGCCAAGGTTCCCAGACACCTTAAGGGTCACGGACACGCTAAGGGTCATGGACACCCTAAGGGTCACAGACACGCTAAGGGTCACAGACACCCTAAGGGTCACAGACACGCTAAGGTTCATGGACACGCTAAGGTTCACGGACACACTAAGGTTCACGGACACGTTAAGGGTCACGGACACGCTAATGTTCACAGACACGCTAAGGTTCACGGACACGCTAAGGGTCACAGACACCCTAAGGGTCACAGACACGCTAAGGGTCACGGACACGCTAAGGGTCAGGGACACCCTAAGAGTCACAGACACCCTAAGGGTCACGGACACGCTAAGGGTCACAGAAACGCTAAGGGTCAAGGACACCCTAAGGGTCACGGACACCCTAAGGGTCATAGACATGCTAAGGGTCATGGACACGCTAAGGGTCACAGACACCCTAAGAGTCACAGACACTAAGGGTCACGGACATGCTAAGGGTCATGGACATGCTAAGGGTCACGGACACGCTAAGAGTCATGAACACACTAAGAGTCACAGACACCTTAAGGGTCACAGACACGCTAAGAGTCATGGACACCCTAAGGGTCACGGACACGCTAAGGGTCACGGACACACTAAGGGTCACGGACACCCTAAGAGTCACGGACACTAAGAGTCACGGACACTAAGGGTCACGGACACACTAAGAGTCACGGACACTAAGGGTCACGGACACGCTAAGGGTCATGGACACGCTAAGGGTCACAGACACGCTAAGAGTCACGGACACTAAGGGTCACAGACACCCTAAGAGTCACGGACACTAAGGGTCACGGACACGCTAAGGGTCATGGACACGCTAAGGGTCACAGACACGCTACAGATGTTCCTGAGTTATTTGCCATGTGAAATATTTTTCATGGCACAATTTGCTCCCAACACGAATAATATAATATAACAATAATAACAACAACAACAACAACAACAACAACAAAAACAACAATAATAATAATCACAAATTCTGAAACAGTTGCGGTTCGTTTGTCCAGCAGCGGCTCAGGAGGCGGAGCGGGTCGCCTGGCAACCCGGGAGGTCGCAGGTTCGATCCCCGGCTCCTCCTAGCCGAGCGGCAAGGTGTCCCCCCAGCGACACGCCTCTGAGGTGTCCCCCCCCCCCCCCCCCACCCAGTGACACGCCTCCGAGGTGTCCCCCCCCCCGCCCCCCAGCGACACGCCTCCGAGGTGTCCCCCCCAGTGACACGCCTCTGAGGTGTCCTCCCCCCCCAGTGACACGCCTCTGAGGTGTCCTCCCCCCCCAGTGACACGCCTCTGAGGTGTCCTCCCCCCCCAGTGACACGCCTCTGAGGTGTCCTCCCCCCCAGAGGCGTGTCACTGGGGGGGAGGACACCTCAGAGGCGGTCAATGCGGTCTCTGGGGTCAGCGGTCTGAAGGCGCTGCAGTCCATTTACTGTTCACAATGTTGGGATGCTGAGCGTTATAAAGTGCCAGAGTGCAAAGGTCATACAATATATGACCTTTACATATATTATATAATATAATATATAATATATATTATGAGTCTTTAGGGAAACAGTTGCACCAATCCTCAGAGTGACACTTCCTGCAGGGAGGAGAGGAACAGGGAAATGGAGGAGCGGCGCTGAGGGGAAGTGAGTTCTTCTAGTCCAGCTTTCTGTTTCTTATTTTACTCTCAACTGTAAAAAAAAGTTCACTGTTAAGTTTGCCGTAACAAATAACGGTTTATATATTATATTTATAAATAAACTCACTATAAAAACACTGATTGCACTTTTAGTCTTCCCATAAACATCTCGGCTATCTTACTTTTACAGCTGACTTTCCTGACGATTCGTACAACTAAAGCGAAACATCGTGAAGCCACTTACCTTTCTGTAATTATTATTATTCCTAATATTTGATCAGATGTTTATCCAGATATGTTTCAGCGTCCGCAGGTTCCTGTGATCTTCTGGAGGACCAGGAGGACCAGGAGGACCAGGAGGTCTAGAGACGCGGAGCAGCAGCAGGTCTGCCACCAGTAGAGCAGCAAATGAGGAACCAGTGAGGGACTTTTTATTTAAACTACTCACACTTCCTGGTGCAGGAACGCTTATTTACATACACACACACACACACACACACACACACACACTCTCTCACTCACACACACACACACACACACTCTCTCACTCACACACACACACACACACACACTTTCACTCACACACACACACACACACACACACATGTACACACACACACACTCTCACTCACACACACACACACACTCACACATACACACACTCACACAGACACACACACACTCTCACAAACACTCACAAACTCTCACTCACACACTCACACAGACACACACACACACACATATACACACACACACATACACACACACACATACACACACTCTCACTCTCACTCACACACACTCACACAGACACACAGACACACACACACACACATGTACAGACACACACTGAATTTCCTTTGGCATCCTGTTACTAGTTTTCTTGATAATAAAAGCGATGAAACGTCCAATTAAAAAAAAGCAGTTTTAATCCTGAGCATTGTAACGCTTATTAACGCTTATTAATGCTTATTAATGCTTACTAACGGTTATCCTCGTCTTCAACACCCCCATCTGGTGGACTAGTGGTGTAAATGTAATAAATATAATATAATATAATTAATAAGCTCAGATAACAGTCCTCCCCCTTTTATTCAATGTTTATTTTTTTAACACAATAAATATAAAAGTCAATCAAACCTGCGAACACAAAGACGACGTGATAAAAAAGCATGCGGTCGTTTTTTACATGCATCCGGTGAACAGCTGGAATATGAACACATCAGCAATACGTCCATTTTAAATGTTCTCCTAATAAACATGAGGAAAGTATGTTAAATATGTTAAACATGTTAAATATGTTAAATATGTTAAATATGTTAAATATGTTAAATATGTTACATGTGACCAGTTCACTTGTAAAGGAAGACGTTCGTAAGGCAGAAAGAAAGATGAGAGATGTCACAGATCAGAAATATCCAAAGGCAGAAAGAAAAGTGTGTATGTTTATCATC
>JAOPHQ010000423.1:45000-49958 GCA_030340625.1 Merluccius polli
ATCACTTCCTGCCTGTAACATCTACATCCTCATCACTTCCTGCCTGTAACGTCTACATCCGCATCACTTCCTGCCTGTAACGTCTACATCCTCATCACTTCCTGCCTGTAACGTCTACATCCGCATCACTTCCTGCCTGTAACGTCTACATCCGCATCACTTCCTGCCTGTAACGTCTACATCCTCATCACTTCCTGCCTGTAACGTCTACATCCTCATCACTTCCTGCCTGTAACGTCTACATCCGCATCACTTCCTGCCTGTAACGTCTACATCCGCATCACTTCCTGCCTGTAACGTCTACATCCTCATCACTTCCTGCCTGTAACATCTACATCCTCATCACTTCCTGCCTGTAACGTCTACATCCGCATCACTTCCTGCCTGTAACGTCTACATCCTCATCACTTCCTGCCTGTAACGTCTACATCCGCATCACTTCCTGCCTGTAACGTCTACATCCGCATCACTTCCTGCCTGTAACGTCTACATCCGCATCACTTCCTGCCTGTAACGTCTACATCCTCATCACTTCCTGCCTGTAACGTCTACATCCGCATCACTTCCTGCCTGTAACGTCTACATCCGCATCACTTCCTGCCTGTAACGTCTACATCCTCATCACTTCCTGCCTGTAACGTCCACATCCGCATCACTTCCTGCCTGTAACGTCCACATCCGCATCACTTCCTGCCTGTAACGTCTACATCCTCATCACTTCCTGCCTGTAATGTCCACATCCTCATCACTTCCTGCCTGTAACATCTACATCTGCATCACTTCCTGCCTGTAACGTCTACATCCGCATCACTTCCTGCCTGTAACGTCCACATCCGCATCACTTCCTGTAACGTCCACATCCGCATCACTTCCTGTAACGTCTACATCCGCATCACTTCCTGCCTGTAACGTCTACATCCGCATCACTTCCTGCCTGTAACGTCTACATCCGCATCACTTCCTGCCTGTAACGTCTACATCCGCATCACTTCCTGCCTGTAACGTCTACATCCTCATCACTTCCTGCCTGTAACGTCCACATCCTCATCACTTCCTGCCTGTAACATCTACATCCGCATCACTTCCTGCCTGTAACGTCTACATCCTCATCACTTCCTGCCTGTAACGTCTACATCCGCATCACTTCCTGTAACGTCTACATCCGCATCACTTCCTGCCTGTAATGTCCACATCCGCATCACTTCCTGCCTGTAACGTCTACATCCTCATCACTTCCTGCCTGTAACGTCTACATCCGCATCACTTCCTGCCTGTAACGTCTACATCCGCATCACTTCCTGCCTGTAACGTCTACATCCGCATCACTTCCTGTGCGGCACACTTTCCCGCCCGAGTCCGAGACCCCAGAAGGTCCAACTCCTCGCCTTTCACTTTGGGTTCACTCAGCTTCTGGTTCTCCTAATACTAGCGGATATTAATGAGGTCACCGCCGAAAAGTCCTCACATGTACGTCTGTTTACACACACACACACACACACACACACACACACACACACACACACACACTTAAAATGTGTGCCACACACACCAAGCTCATGTTAATAGCGTTCAGTATAGTTTGACACTATTTCACCACCGAAAGGTCCTCACGTGTCTGTAATACACACACCTGTCTGTCCTCCATGTTCAGAGGGTTCAGTAGTTTGGCATTAAATGTTTGTTTTGTCTCCTTGTGGACATGTGTGCATTTGGCTAAAGTGAGAAGATTTAAAACAAAGTACACCGAAACATCACAAGATCCACTCAACACACAGGTGAACCCTCTGGCTGCAGCCACTCAGACCTCCACCAGGTATGAGCCCTACACCAATACAACACCACCCACGCACCGCCACGGAGGACCGGCCACACGGCCCACCGCTGCAGAGGAACCTGCAGAGGAACCTGCAGCTGCAGGCCTGCATGAGAAAACACATCACCACTGTCTCCATTCCCTCTGGTCTGGTGCCATGGGTGTTTCATGGTTCCGTGGTTCCAGGTTCTGTTCACTGGTGTTGGTCTCCTAATCTAGCAGCTAGTGATGATGACATGTCTCCTTACCTCCTAGGACAGCTCCTCCGGTGCTGCAAGCCGCAGCTACATCTCCCCCCCTCCCCCCGAGGGAGGGACTGGGGAGGACGGTGACCGCGGGACTCACACCGTCTGGACGTCACGGTCACGGGGTCCAAGTCGCTGTTGACGCACCACGCGCTCCCCGGTCCGGTCGGGTATCGGGTCCACGGTTTTATATCGCGGTCCACGGTTGTGTTTCAGCACCGCCGAGCCGTCACCATCAGTCCGGCCCCAGCCGCGTATCCATGGCGGCTGCATCTTCCTCGTTCGCAGCCAATAGGCGGCCGGTGAACTCGTATCCGGGCTCTGATTGGTCGGGACACACAAAGGATGAGAGGAGAGATGTGGTCCTTCCTCTGCTCCATCACCTCGCTGCTTCACTCGGATTCATCTCGAGGACAACGTGTTCAGTTTTGCAGAGCAGATAACCAGCCACACACACATCCTAAAATAGTTTGATTAAATAGTTATGATATTTAATAGTGAGGTGTAGTAGTAAACACGATGTGGGCGTGGTCTTCCCAAAATATGTTGATGATTGTTGATGAGGTAATGGCACCGTGTCACAATGAACCACTAGGTGGTGCTGCTGCACCAGTGGGTCCACTAGGTGGTGCTGCTACACCAGTGGGTCCACTAGGTGGTGCTGCTACACCAGTGGGTCCACTAGGTGGTGCTGCTACACCAGTGGGTCCACTAGGTGGTGCTGCTACACCAGTGAGTCCACTAGGTGGTGCTGCTAGACCAGTGGGTCCACTAGCTCCCTGCAGGGCGACACTAATGAGGTGATCCGCTGATTTGGACATCTGACCAAACGATTTGTCCCTGTTACTATAGCAACATGGACCATCAGACACCATGTCCAACCTCTTTAATCATCATAATACCTGTTACTATAGCAACATGGACCATCAGACACCATGTCCAACCTCTTTAATCATCATAATACCTGTTACTATAGCAACATGGACCATCAGACACCATGTCCAACCTCTTTAATCATCATAATACCTGTTACTATAGCAACATGGACCACCAGACACCATGTCCAACCTCTTTAATCATCATAATACCTGTTACTATAGCAACATGGACCATCAGACACCATGTCCAACCTCTTTAATCATCATAATACCTGTTACTATAGCAACATGGACCACCAGACACCATGTCCAACCTCTTTAATCATCACAATACCTGTTACTATAGCAACATGGACCACCAGACACCATGTCCAACCTCTTTAATCATCATAATACCTGTTACTATAGCAACATGGACCACCAGACACCATGTCCAACCTCTGTAATCATCATAATACCTGTTACTATAGCAACATGGACCACCAGACACCATGTCCAACCTCTTTAATCATCATAATACCTGTTACTATAGCAACATGGACCATCAGACACCATGTCCAACCTCTTTAATCATCATAATACCTGTTACTATAGCAACATGGACCATCAGACACCATGTCCAACCTCTTTAATCATCATAATACCTGTTACTATAGCAACATGGACCACCAGACACCATGTCCAACCTCTTTAATCATCATAATACCTGTTACTATAGCAACATGGACCATCAGACACCATGTCCAACCTCTTTAATCATCACAATACCTGTTACTATAGCAACATGGACCACCAGACACCATGTCCAACCTCTTTAATCATCATAATACCTGTTACTATAGCAACATGGACCATCAGACACCATGTCCAACCTCTTTAATCATCATAATACCTGTTACTATAGCAACATGGACCACCAGACACCATGTCCAACCTCTTTAATCATCATAATACCTGTTACTATAGCAACATGGACCACCAGACACCATGTCCAACCTCTTTAATCATCATAATACCTGTTACTATAGCAACATGGACCACCAGACACCATGTCCAACCTCTTTAATCATCATAATACCTGTTACTATAGCAACATGGACCACCAGACACCATGTCCAACCTCTTTAATCATCATAATACCTGTTACTATAGCAACATGGACCATCAGACACCATGTCCAACCTCTTTAATCATCATAATACCTGTTACTATAGCAACATGGACCATCAGACACCATGTCCAACCTCTTTAATCATCATAATACCTGTTACTATATATATATATATATATATATATATATATATAGATATAGATATAGATATAGATATAGATATATAGATATATATAGATATATATATATAGTATAATATAGAGTAGGGAGTAGAGGAGGTGCTGCTGGTCTTCAGTCCTCACTCAGTGGCTGTTGTTCCCCTGGACGCCGACAGAGGGCGCCGCTGAGAGAGAGAGAGAGAGAGAGAGAGAGAGAGAGAGAGAGAGAGAGAGAGAGAGAGAGAGAGAGAGAGGAGAGGGAGAGACAGAGACATGCGCAGTGCTGTGCCTGCACCGACCGCTCCTTCAGTTCCTCCCCGCTCCTCTCTCCCCTCCTGTCTCTCCTGTTTTCTCTCCCCCATCAGCGCGTAGTACAGCGACGATGCGACCACTCTTTTAATTCTCCTTCCAGACGGTTCTTCTCGAGGAGGGGGAGCAGGAGGAGGAGGAGGAGACGGAGGAGGAGGAGGAGGAGACGGAGGAGGAGGAGCAGGAGCAGGAGGAGGAGGAGGTTGGGATGAGGTACCTGTCTGACGTGCTTTGAGGATCCGGGATCCGAGGACCTGGACGCGGATCTTGAAACGGTAAGCTGCTGCTGCTGCTGCTGCTGCGCAATGTCATCCTGGGGTTCAGTCTCACCAGACCTCAGGTCTCCATCATCCTGCTGGGCACCACTGCAGCCATGGATCCCCAGATGTTTGGGAGGGGGAGGGGGAGGGGGAGGGGAGGAGGGGGGGAGGGAGAGGGAGAGAG
>JAOPHQ010000424.1:0-7500 GCA_030340625.1 Merluccius polli
CCCCTCCGCCGCCCCTCACCTTCTAATAGCCGATAAAGGGAAAATGGCTTTTATGGTCTTTTATTTCTTCATTTTCCCCCTCTTTCTCTCGGTGCGCCCCGGTGAACGCCGGCCCTGCCATCCCCTAATAACGACACTTTTGGTTGCGGTTGGGGGCGGAGTCAACTGGTGCCCCCCCCCCCCCCCCCCCCCCCCCCCCCCCCCCCCCCCCCCGCCCCCCCCCCCCCCCCCCCCACCCCCCCACGCCGCCACTCACCTGCTCCTTAATGGCGCCCAAAGGGCACTTTGGGATAACTGTTTTCGCCCGCAACCGCCAATCTGTACCTGAGTATTTCGCTGCTCCTTCAGCTTCTCCTCCATCCATCACCCCACAACTTCATCATCATCACAAACTAATGAAACTCCCACTGGGATCTGTACTTCTCCCCCCCCCCCGATCGCAGGAGGGAAGCGGTGGCGGGGTCACGCAGTGCACTTGAACCCCTTACACTTGAACGTTTTGAAGGACTTTCACTCTTTTTGTTTGAGACGCCGCCTCCTGCCGCGTCCGTAATTCCCTAAAAGGGGCTGCTGCCCCCTTTAAGGTTGAACAAGCGGTTGTAGGAGGACGGCGGCGCGGCACGGCGGCGATTGCTGAGTCGTGAGTCATGCAGCGGGGGGGGGGGGGGGGGGGGGGGGTGGGGGGGGGGGTTGATTTTTATCTGAGCCACTTTGCCACTTGGTTGGTGGCGTGAATCCAGTTGTAGTCTTGTAAATAGTGACCCTGCAAGATTCACAGTCTTTGTAAAGTCTCAGTCTGTGAGCTGATAGTTTTCCAAGAGTCTTTTCCAAATCTTTTCAGAGTCTTCTGATGTATGGGTGGCATTAATCATGAACAACGCAGACTAGCATGTTCTCATCATTGTCAATCATCTCGTTCATTTCCTGTTGGTCTTCAGAGCGACGTCTTCAGCCGCCTCTTCCTCTGTACTCCTGTGTCCGTTTCACGAAAGCCGTCGCCGTCCGTGGCGCTGGACGATGTCCTCGCGACAATGAATGAAAATAAACGTGGATTCGTGTCCGCTTACGCACCCTCAGAAACATGCCAGCGAGGGCGTAGCGACCCTCTGAGAGGGAGAGCGAAGCGTTCGCTTTGACCGCCTTGAGCGGCCCACAAACCAACAGATACGCACGCGGTCAAACTTTCTACCGCAACGATGATTCATATTCAGAAAGCCACGCCATACGGTTTGACCTTATCTGGGGTCTTCCAGTACATGCGCATCATCCGTGTTGCAGTCGGCCCGGAGGAGACCAGGGGAACGATTTGACTGCCAACTGAATAAATAAAACACAAAGCGCAGCGCAAACACCCAGGACCTTCGTTTTTAACAATACTCATATTTGTATTTATTATCGCTCTGCGCTGCTCTGTCATCGCTGGCCGACTGCCAAGCCGGACTAAAACTGAAATTTCTGTCTCTACCTGTTTATTTTTTGGGTTGTATTCGTCTCTCATCTCCAATGAAACACTGCTGCTGTAATTCAGTAAAACACACGTGTGCGCATGTGTGTGTGGTAAGTCATACAGCCGCCTTTCGGTTTCGTCGTCTTCAGCAACAACAGAGGAAAGATGAGCGGCCGGAAAAAAACAAGTCTGGATTTCAGCGTTACGCATCGCCACACCTGGTATAGCTTATCAAAATGTATAACGCGATATCAAAATGAAATGTCAAAACACAATTCTAATAAAAGGCTTGATTGGATAAAATGTAAATAAATACATTTAATTTCATTTTAAACCTTTATTTACACTCGTAAGGCGTTAAGGTTTCCCTCATTTTCAATGACGACGAGTTTGCATCAAAAGGATAAAAAAATTCACAAAAATAGAAAAAAAACCAACAATTAAGTAGATCAAATAAGTAGATAAACTAAAAACAGTTGCAATTTGATGAGCGGAGATTCAACAGCAAGTGTTTAAAAACAGTAGCAGATGGGAGTAATCTCTAATTTTAGTGTTTGGATTTGGTCAAATTGGTCGGACACCTTCGAGGCTCTTTGTACAGCCGGTAGCCCCGAACCGAGTCGTCTGATTGGACGAGAGGCGTCCCATGAGTGCTGATATTCAGTATTAACAGCACTGGGACTTATAACTACACCTGTATCCCTCCGCTTTACAGCTGCTCTAGTAATAACCGACACAAAGCCGGCCTGCGGTGTTGCTTGGCAACGCACAACAGAGCCAAATAATCGACAAATCATCATCTGTTGTCGCTTATTACCGTCGACTAATAAATTGCGCTCGCAGAACTGTCGTACAAAAGCATCATCACACTCGGGGTCGCGCCGTTATAATGAATATCAGCACTCCCTCTCCTGTGATTGTGTCACTTAATTGACGTGAAAAAGTACGCAAGTGTTCGCAAACCGGTTGGCAGGGAGACCCGGGGGGGGGGGGGGGGGGGGGGGGGGGGATGGGATTTCACACCCGTTTCCTCCAAAATAAAAGTCTTATTTTCTGTCGACTTTGGGTTCGCCGACACTTTAAACAAGTTTCCTCTCGCTGGTTTGTGGAGAGAGAGAGAGAGAGAGACAGACAGACAGAGAGAGAGAGAGAGACACAGAGAGAGAGAGAGACAGAGAGAGAGAGAGAGAGAGACACAGAGAGAATTTGAATTTCAAAACAACCTTTATTCCTCAATTTTCCTTTTACAATTCAAAACCTTTTCTTTCTCAAGAACTCGCAAAACCAAACCAAAAAGCCAAAAAGCAAGCCAGCAAAACAAAACAAAAACAAAAACCAAAAATAAACAAAAACAAAACAAACAAAAAAAAACAATCATTTTTTAAAAGTTCAGTATCAGAGTGTTCTCTCTGACTGAACACAGAGCATCTCTGATCCCCCACATCCCCACAAACTCCTCCCTCCTTCCAGTCAGTTCATAAAACCCGAACTCAACTCTGAGCCGGGCTGCCAGCAGCCCGGTCAACATGGACACCACGTCCTCTGACCCCTGACCTCTGACCCTATTTTTTCTAGTCTTCCAAATTGCCAACTTCGCTGTCCCCGACACAAAGTTAATTAATTTATGGACAGACTTCTTTTTTGGGGAGTACCATGGTCCAAAAATAAAAAGCTTAAAAGAAAAACCCTCACCTAACCCCTGAAACCACCCCTGTAGGTGCCTGAACAGAGCCTCTAATCTGGGACACTGGACAAAGAGATGGAAGACTGTCTCTGACTGGGAGCAGAAGGGACAACCGTCCCCTGTGTTCGGATCAATGTGCGCCAGATACCTGTTTGTAGCTATGGCCCCGTGTACAATCCTCCACTGGAGGTCTCCTGTCCTTTTGTTGACAGGAGGTTTGTACAGGGACCGCCAACAGCCTCTCGGGGAGGATCCCACGCCAAAAAACTCAGTCCACCTCGACACCTTCACCCCTGCCAGGGAGCGCAAGTTCAGGACCTTAACACTGAGGAGATAGAGATCTTTCTTCCCCAGAGTCTCTAAGTCTGTGGACTCTGGGTTTTTCAACCTCAGCAGGTCGTCTTCCTCTGACTGCCAATGTCCCACAACTGGAGACACCACCAGGGAGGGAAAGACGTACTCACATTCATCATCCCATTGGTCAGATAGAGTACGGTTCTCAGCAAACGCTCTAAGGCCTGCTGGCAGGGAAGCACAGACCTCCTCCACCAGTCTGAGCAGCACTCTGGTGGACCTGATGCAGAGCCTGTCTGCAAGATGAGGGACAGACGTCTTCAGCAGATGACCCAGTTTGACTAGTCCAGCCTCTATCAGTCTGACTCTCAGGCTGGCAGACGACAGGACCTGAGAGGTAATGATTGTATTCCCAAACAGCGGCTCTTCAAAGATCCACATCCCTGGTGTGGTCCCAGTCCTCCGTTTTGCTGTAAAAGTTTGCCAGGCCTGTAGCACCGACAGATAAAAAGATGTTAGTCCAGTTTCTATGTCCACAGACTGAGGCTGGACCAGGAACAGCTGCTTGTCATAGCCAAGTCTTCCAGCTTTCCTTAACAGGAGACAAGCTGTATCTGTCCATGGCAGACCAGGGCCGTACAGCAGCCTCTGGGCAGTCTGGAGTCTGAACGCTGTTACCCTCGAGTTTATATCCACCAGTCCCTGTCCACCCTCCTGCACCGGCAGATATAGGACAGAGGCCCGTGTCCAGTGCTGCCCCGACCAGAAAAAGTCCACGATCTGTCTCTGGATGGCATGAATCAGGCCTCTCGGTGGTGTGAGGACTGTCAGTCTGTGCCAAAGGGCCGAGGCGACCAAGTTATTGGCGATGAGAACCCGACCCCTGTAGGAGAGCTGAGGGAGCAACCATTTCCATTTGGTTAGTCTGGCACACACCTTCTCCAGAACACCCTCCCAGTTCCTCCTCTCATATTCCTCAGTCCCTAGGGAGACACCCAGTACCCTGAGTCCCTGTCTACCCCAGCCCAGATCCCCCGGGAGCTTTGGTGTCTGTCTGTCTGTCCACTGCCCGATTAGCAATGCTTCACTCTTGTCCCAATTTACTTTGGCAGAGGAAGCTTTCTGGTACAGTGTGAGGCTTTCTGTCAGGTTGTCTACATCCCCCTGGTTTCTGATTAAAACGGTGATATCGTCCGCATAGGCCGATAACACTAACGGGGGCCGCTGGGGCAGACCAGGTAAACGCAGCCCTGTCAACTTAGACCTAAGTCTACATAGTAGTGGCTCGATAGCTAAACTGTAGAGCTGTCCAGAAATGGGACAGCCCTGTCTAATGCCCCTCCCAACTCTGACTGGACAGCTCAGCCCTCCACCCACCTTCACCAAGCAACAAGCATCTGTATACAACAAACCCAGCAGTGACAAAAACCCACCACCAAAACCAAAAGCCCTTAAAGTACCAAAAAGAAAACCATGATCCACCCTGTCAAACGCTTTCTCCTGGTCCAGTGAAAACACCCCTGTGTCAAAACTGTACAATTTGCATACGTCAATCAAATCTCTCATTAAAAACAGGTTGTCCATAATGGACCTGTCCGGGACACAGTACGACTGGTCCCTGTGTACGACCTGGTCCAGTACTTTTTTAAGCCTGTTGGCGAGCACTTTTGATAAAAGTTTATAGTCTGTGCATAATAGTGCCACAGGCCTCCAGTTTTTTAGAAGGGCCAAATCCCCTTTTTTTGGGAGCAGCGATAGAACAGCACTCCGCCAGGTGGCCGGCAGCAATCCTGACCCTGAGCACTCTTGCAGGACCCCCAACAGGTCAGCACCCAACGAACTCCAGAAATGTTTGTATATATCCGCCGGCAGACCATCCAGCCCCGGGGCCCGCCCAGAGGCCATCTGTCCCACAGCAGTGGTAAGTTCCTCCAGCGAAATGGAAACATCCAGGGAGAGACTGTCCTCAGAACTAAGCTGAGGAAGTCCCTGCAGCAGCTCGTCCTGGCACCCTCCGTGGACAACCTCCGCTCTGTAAAGAGCACTGTAAAAATCCACTGCATGTCTCCTCATCCTACCCTGGTCTGTCGTTACGGACCCATCAGGAAAGCGGAGACAGACCATCTGTTTTTTCCGCGATACCGATTTTTCCAAATTAAAAAAGAAAGCGGTAGGAGCGTCCATCTCCCGGATGGTGGTGAACCGTGCTCTGACTAAAACCCCATTAACCCTCTCCTGTAAAAACGTGCTCAGTTCCTGTTTCTTTTGGTGCAGTGTGTGTGTGTCTATGCTGTGGTGTGTGTGAAGCCTGTCCTCCATGTCCCTGATGTCGTGCTCTAACTGCTGTATGGTGTTCCTGATACGTGTTGTGGAGTGACTAGTGTAGTGCTGACAGAAAACCCTAATGTGTACCTTACCTACCTCCCACCACCGACTCAAAGACTCAAACTCACCCTTCCTCCCCCTCCAAAATTCCCAGAAAACCTCAAATGTTTTGCAAAAGTCTGCGTCCTGCAGCAGCTTTACATTAAAGTGCCAATATGATGTGCATTTGGGTGTTTGTGTGATGTGAAAATCTAAAGTGACTAAATGGTGATCGGTGAACCCTACTGGAAAAATGTGACTGTTTAATAATCTATTGCTGTGTGAATGTGACATGTATATCCTATCTAATCTGGCTGCACTCACCCTCCCATCCACCACCTTCACCCATGTGTATTGTCTATCGCTCGGGTGTTTGACCCTCCAAACGTCCACCACCCCCGCCTCCGCTCCCAGCTGTGCCAAGGCCGCAGCAGACTGTAGGTGGGGCTCCTGTCCTGTTCTGTCCAGTGTAAAATCCGTGGTGCAGTTCCAGTCACCCGCCATCACCAGGACCTCGTCCTGACTGCACTGTTTTATATAATCCGAGAGTTTTTGAAACAGGGCCAGCCTGTCTGGGCCCTGATTCGGAGCATAGACGTTTATAAAACAAAAGATGAAACCATGAATGACAGCTTTCACAGCCACAGCTCTGCCTGCCATGATCTCCGAGGTGGAGGTGACTTTAATGTCCAGGCCTGGCCTGATAAGCGTGGCTACACCTGCAGACAGGTTGGTGCCATGGGACAGAGTATAATGGCCTCTCCACCAAAGACCCCAGTCCACCTCATTGTTTGTGTCACTGTGGGTCTCCTGAAGGAAAATAATATCCAGTTTTTTCTGGGAGACCATCTGTGACACCAGTAGCCGCTTATTCTGGTCTCTCCCTCCATTGACGTTTAAAGTTCCAATACTTAGCTTATCCATCAGAGAAAGAGAGATAGGAAAGGTCAGAGGGAGCAGTAGAAAGTGCAACACATTCATCATAATTATCATTTTAAAACATGAGTTTTTAAACGTTTTATCCCTCTTCCTTTCTTTGTCTTCCTTAAGGCCATCATATGTTTCTTTAGCCTAAAACGTTTCTTCTCATCTAAAATGTCGACTCCGACCATCTTTTGTAAAGCAGTTACAGTTTTCATGAATTTATCCGGATCCGGGAAATAATCAGTTAATTTAACGGATCGTCCAAACGTTTCATCCAGGAAGTTGTTGATCTCCTCTAAGGTGTACATATCTCCCCCTAAAGACTGTGAATCTGCTACCGAAACACAGTCAGAGTCTGAGTCACAGTCCATCCCCTCCTCGTACTCACCCACACTGCGTGTCCCACCTGACTCCTCCCCCCTTACCTCCACACCAGCAGCCTGACCCTGGTCAGGCTCAGCTGCCTGTCCTCTGCTGCTGTGTCCCCCACGGACCTCCTCTCCTGCTGTCTGTACCTCCCCAGATGCTTCTGGGCCTTCCTCTAAAGCAGCAGAGCTGCCTACAGCTGCGGTCTGCTCCTCTGTCCCCTCCTCATCCTCACCCACACTGCGTGTCCCACCTGACACCCCCCTCCTTACCTCTACACCGGCAGCCTGACTCTGGTCAGCTTCAGCTGCCTGTCCTCCGCCGCTGTGTCCCCCACGGACCTCCTCTCCTGCTGTCTGCACCTCCTCAGTTGCTCCCGGTCTGTCCTCTAAAACAGCGGAGCTGTCCACCACCGCTGTCT
>JAOPHQ010000424.1:17500-35000 GCA_030340625.1 Merluccius polli
ATGAGGTGACCGCGGTTTAGCTCCGACCAAAACTAGGGCGCCGAGGTGACATTTCCAAAGGTTATATGCTAATGGCGGCAGGCTATAGGGTATGGGGGAAACTGAAACGTAACACTTGCTTATTATGAAAGGCGAAATGGCAAGGTAGCATTGTATATAAAGTATATATGTATATAAAGTATATATGTATATAGCAAAGGTGTACAATACAGGGGCAATTTTAGACGCTATTTAGCGGGGCTGAAGCCCCAATGGTTCGACTCTCAACCCCCAGAAAATGTCATTTTTTTACCCCCTGAAATTAAGTTAACCGCTTTTATTTATGCTTCATCCCAACTGTTAGGTGGGATAATATTTTGCATTAAAAACAGGAAGGAGTCCAAGGACCAATTCATTATCCAATAACATATATATAAGTATAACGGGCGGTCCATCGACAGAAAATGAATCAAATTCAAATTGTATAATCGATTAATCGTTTAAGTCATTTATCATATAATTTAATTTAAGTACAAATGCCAAATATTTGTTGCTTGACGCTTCACAAATTCGAATATTTGGTAAATGGATCAATTATAAAATGAATATTTTAGTTTTTCTTGGCTGCTTGTCAGATAAAGCAAACAAATTTAAGACATAATTTTAGACTGGTAACTTGTAATGGCATTTGCTATTATTTATGATATTTTCTAGACTAAATGATTAATTGGAAAAATGATCGTTAGCTGCAGCCCTAGATATAACCCCATCAAATCATCAATGTCCTGATGTCCCCCTTTCCCTTAGCAACTAGCCTACATAATAAAGCGAAATGTAAATCTTACTTGGGGCTAAGCCCTAAAGGTCAATCCTATAAACGCCCCCGGTGCAACACTATATCCTAGCAATGGTGGGGCAAAGAGTAACTTAACTCTTCGGCGGTACTATATATCTGACCCAATGACACTAATAGGCTGAATATTTAATTCCCTGCTAGCTATAAAAAAAAGTGATGCCAGACAAGAGGTTGCCAAACAAGAGGACCAAGAAAAAAAGAAACAAAAAAGGTTTTAGTGCAGCTGTTAGCGTTCGACAGTAAGGTGAAATACAAGTGATGGGTATTGTAGCATTTAAATGCACACAGCTGGCAACATATCCCAGAACACGATCGTTAAAACCCCCCCGCTGCATATCGCTAGCTGTGCTAATGTTGCGTTATGTTCAAGTGGCGATCTCGAAGATTTCCATTTCGTTCTCTTTGGCGACCCCTGTGGCGCTAAGCGGTAATTGCAGGTGTGTCATAATACTGCAAATGCAAAGGCTTTCATCAGTGGGCACATAGGCTGAGTTGTGTTTCCTCATTCTGCATTTATTTACATGAAAATCTTTGAGATTATTACTTCTGTCTGTCGGTTGAACGTTAGCAACACAAAATTTCCGGCCAACTCTCCGGCTAGCTAACCTACAGGTCAACTGTACCGAGAGACACAGTAAAGATGTAAAGTGTAGCACAAGAATCATTTAACTCATAACGAATTATTTAACGGTTGAAGTCGTCAATAAACCATCAAAACATTCAAAAAAACATTATTGCCTACGTTCTCATTCCCTGTTTGAATACTCACAGAAGAGACGCGAGTTTGAAAATAGTTTATCCTCTGTCTCTGGGGTGGGGGTGGCGGCATAAAAAGCAATATCACTTGTAATACTTCAAACTGTTACCATCTCTGTTTTGATGATGGACGGCCGTTTCACAGTGGAATATCAATCTTAACGCCAGGAGCCACATATCTCTTTTCAACCGATCCGTATCGGCGACTATGAATAATAAATATTGCGCGGCATGAATGACGACCGGCTCGAGCCAAACCGACGCTTATCTGGGATCTGTTTCCTTGGTAATGGAGATATGCCAATATATGAGTAGTGCGACGAACTCAATGTACTGTATGTAGCGGCGCTCTGATCGGATTAGGAAGATTTAATTTCACCGGTTTTTATAAAGTGAAAATTGAAAAACCTTTTTGTTTGTGTTTTTTTTTTTCCCGCACCGGATATTTGTAGGCTATGTGGCATTACAGTACATGGACACATGTAATGCTGATTTATCTGAGAGCGATGGTGTGTGTGTGTCTACGTGTGTGTGTGTGTGTGATTGACTCCCATTTCATTTTAATCGTTTTGTTCATTTCACTATCTTTATTTCTCTCACCGAATCCAAATGTCAAAGATGAAGATAGTGAACCGAGATTCACCCTTACTGTCGACACGCAGCATGCAGGATACCGCAACACATTGACATTCACACTGAGCGATTCAGAGACACGCTTATCCCCATGTGAGATTTACATGTGAGGCTGAGCGCCATCGAGGCATCCGATCGCCAATATACCGCTTGTACCTCAGAATGCATCATGGGTTTTTTTGTTGTTGTTTGCACCACACTGAGAGAGTTGTACTGTAAAATGTAAAACTTTAACTGTAAAAAAAATCCTAAATCGATGTAAATATACCGTAACCGAGGCTAATGACATTAGTTTTGCCACAGCGCTGTGGCAGTTTCAAACGCAACCCAAAAAAATAATTAAAAAAAATAATGTGCGATAATGAATTGATTTTTTTCCCCCACAATTTTCATTTATAACTTTCATTTACTGTATATAGCGCCTTGCAAGGGACCCAAGAGCGCTGCTGCAGACACGCAGCAGACAAAACAGAAAAGAAACAGATAACAGAAACAGGAACAGAAAATAATGATGATAACAAAACTTGAAGTGAACTAGAGACCATCGGCCAAAAGTGAACAGGTACAGGTCTTCAGTAGACGCGTTACATCATGCGTCTAATGCTCCCCATACATCAGAAGACTTTGAGAAGATTTGGAAAAGACTCCTGGAAAACTATCAGCTCACACCTGCTCACATCTAAAGACAAGTGTTGAGAGTTTTTAGTCACAGCCGAGTCTCAGACAGAGACTTTACAAAGACTGTGAATCTCGCAGGGTCACTATTTACAAGACTACGACCCATCATGCAATCATGCCCTTAGTAGAAACTGTCAGGTTTCCTGTTTCCGCTTTGGTCAGAGCTCATCTATTGGTTGTTGATTGTGTTGCACCACTGCGACTTGCAATTATATCAAACACGTTTGATATGATCGCAAGCCCAAGCCCAAGCCCAAGAGACGGATCTGAAGAGACGGAAACAGTGCAGATTACGACTTTAAACTTTAACTCCTAGATTTACTAAAGACTTTCAGTTGTTAGTCTGGGACTGTGAACATCTTTTGGTGTAAGCCCAGCATTCGTCCCTCATTTCTTCAAATACGCACGACTCCTATTTATTCATTTTTGGGGGTCGACATCGCCGCTATGTTTACAGCACTAGTAAAATGCGTCCGTCTCGACCCTCCTTCTTTTGGACATCGGGGAAACACGAGAGAAAACCAACACACACAACACATTTCGACAGACAAACAAGCAGGCAGACACCGGTCCCCAACGACGCATTAGCTATTCATCCACGTTTCCGCGCCGGGGGTTAGCTGAACGCTAGGCCGGCCGCTCGCTCTGTGTGCAATGCTAATCAACTCCTGCCGCGGCTGGATAAGAGAGCGGCGTCGCCTCGCTCTGAACGACAGCCAACGCCAGCGCCAGCGCCGCCGCTATGAATGACTCATTTGCAATGTAAAACAAGATCAATTAGTAATCCGGCGTGGAGGGCTTGTTTCAAAAACCCACCCCAAAAAAATAAACCCCTTAACCTGAAATGTACAAAATCTGGTGGTTGAGAATAGGAGAGTCCTCTGGAGTTGTGTTTTTTGTCAAGTTTGTCAAGATGACACTGAAGTGGCGTTGGAAAGCGGCTTGTCACTCGATATTATTAGGAAAATATTTGTTTTTTTATGGGGGTGGGGGGACGAAAATGACAATGTTGTTGTTTTTTTTAAAGTGTTTTGAAAGGGACATTTTGAAATCCTTTCCCAGAGACATTGGACTCATCTCAATTCAGAAGGTTGCGAACGGGTCGCAGCCTTCTGCACTACACAATTTAAAAAGTGACACTTTCTCAACTTTTTTTCCCCCTCCATTTTCTTTTTTTTTCTCTCCCCTTGAGGTGAAAACCCCTCAGACACAGACAGCCACAACACTTCACCTCACAGCTGGGTCGTCTCTCGCCGCCGTCCTTTCTTTTATATCTTCTCCTCTTCCCCTCAACCTTTCTCTCGCCTCCTCCTGTCCTGTCCTTGTGTCCTTCCCCCCCCCACACACACATCCTTTCGGGGTTTTTAAGGTCTGAGGTCCTTATAGACGCTGCTGCTGTGCTGTGGCGGCCTTATTAATTGAATCATAGTTAAAAAGGGGGGCCATCTAAATATCATTAGGAAGATATTACTTCCCCGGTGCTGCAGATGGTCAATGGGCATCTGTGCTTGGAGAACAGCAATGGGCCCACAGACGGTTCTGCCTGCCAAGTCCCAGGTTCGGTTTTTGCCAAGTCCGTTTTAGAGTCGGCCTTCGGTGGTAAAGTACCGCCGCCTGAGTGACACCTGCCTCCCCGTCCCAACCATTAAGTCCTTAACACCGCGGGGACATTACTCAACATGACATTGTCAAAGTGGACAGCTTTTATGGCCTGTAGTACCGGATACAATTAAATAAAAATGTTAACCTTAAGTGTAATCTGTCATGGGTGGGGAAGGGCTTGACTAATTGACATT
Source organism: Merluccius polli (assembly GCA_030340625.1). NCBI lineage: Eukaryota > Metazoa > Chordata > Actinopteri > Gadiformes > Merlucciidae > Merluccius > Merluccius polli. Next base: position 22,199 of record JAOPHQ010000424.1, read on the forward strand.
AGCACTCCATTAGTAGGCGATTATGATGTCCGTCTCTGGCCGGCGCCGGCGGTAACATGGCTGGGGCGGCGGCGGCGGTGGCGGCTGTCAGACCCGGATCGCTCCACAGTCATTCTTCAAACTTTATTTAAAGTGGAAGAAGAAGTGGACCCGCTGTTTCAGCGCGAATTCGAACACAAATATGAGATTTACCGAAATAAGTACGAGTTCGAGGAAGGGGGCGCGACGCGGTGTGTTATCCCCATGGTTACGCCCCGCGCCGACTTTGTGATGCTTTTTGTATTTTCTAAATTAGCTAGTTTTTGTCAAAAATGACGTATATTACGATGTTGGCGGTCATATAAGACCATAATACCACGTTTAAGAAAGAAATAACGATTTTGGGTTTAGTGACCCTTTAAAAGAACGGCATATGAAATTGATTTTCTTTTTCTTTCAATAGATATTTTCTTTTAGGTAAGTTTGGTACAGGGGAAGGTAATCGCAAGTGTCACTGTAAATTGTACTTATTTTGTTATATATGTCTATGCTGATTCTTAAATATTTCATTTGTTAATGTCTACATGTTCAAGAAAATAAAATGTATCAATCAATCAATCAATCAAAAGGTCCTTTAATTACTTTAGTGCTATAATGTTGTGATAGAAATTAACATTAACTGCAGTGGACTGTGGGCTGCATAATCACAGTAAAATAACATACAACAAAAATGTACAAATTAGATATTACAGTAGATAAACTGCTTTTATTTTATTTTGTTCCCCAATCTTCTTCTCAGCCAATCAAAGACGATCAGAGAGATAGCTGTGATCCCTTGTCTTCATAGACGCCTGTGATGAAACCATTCAGTCGTCAACGCCGGCTAAACCATTCACACAAATTAAATGATGCGTTTCGTGAAACAATAACGCTATAATAGGAAACAAAAGAAAACAAATATTTCATTTTTATATGAACCCTCTTCATGGAGGCTATTTTTGGGCGAACCTTTCTCTGAGGTTCACGCACACCCGGCCTTTTACTCCTTTTAACTCGGCGCTTTGTGAGACGCTAAAGGTCTGAGCGCCGTCTCTGTGGGGGATTACCACGAAAGCACAACAATCTCCCTCTGTGTGTGTGTGTGTGTGTGTGTGTGTGTGTGTGTGTGACTATAGGATTACTTAAATGGCCTTCAGAAATACATCTGGAAACTGTTTCCCCTCTTTAATGCGATTGCTCACAGCACGCCGCCCATATCGCTGTACCTGACCACGTCGTTGGTAGAGAGAGAGAGAGAGATAGAGAGAGAGAGAGAGAGAGAGAGAGAGAGAGAGAGAGAGAGAGAGAGAGAGAGAGAGAGAGAGATGCAGAGACAGAGAGACAGAGAGACCACAGCTTACAGCTGTGTGTGCGAACTGAACTTTGCGAGGAGGGCAAACCGCTGAGGAAGCAGCAGCTGGAGATGAATGGATGAGACAGGTCCTACAGGTCTACTGTGACTAGGAGAAGAAGAAGAAGAAGAAGAAGAAGAAGAAGAACATCCTCATATCCTCATTACTTATACAGGTGCAGTAGGTGTCACCCACTGGCTACTTGTTCTGCCTGTGTGTGTGTGTAGGGATTGTACAGAATCAGAATGCATCATGGGATTTTTTTTGTGCTGGCGATACTCCTTTTTGTTCTGTGTGTGTATGTTTTTGAAGTGCTTTTCTTCCTCAATATAAAATGAATACTCTAGTTTCTCTTGTCAAGATGAAGCCAGATAGGACATTTTTTCCAGACGTTTTCCAGATCGGCCGATACATCGGAGGAAATATGACGACGTTAGATTCATCGCCGATGGAAATAATGGCCGACGTTTCGTTATTAACCACCGTCAGTTGGTGCAACTTCCCCCCCCCCCCCCCCCCCCCCCCCACACCCGTCTCCATCCTTTTTTTCTTCTGTTTCATCTGTGAGCCTGTGAGCAGTATCCCCCCCCCCCCCCATCACCATCAACATCACCACCACCATCACCTGCTGAGACGCCATCACAGGTGTCATGTCTGTTTGGCATGATGTCATCACCCTGGCAACATTGACAGCAGGTTCAAACGGGGGGGGGGGGGGAATGAAGTTTGTCAGAATATATATGTGGAGTATGCGAGGTGATGGGATTATGCATTCCCATTTAAATGGAGTCAACATTGGTAAGCAAGCAGTGTGTGTGTGTGTGTGTGTGTGTTTGTGTGTGTGTGTGTGTGTGTGTGTGTGTGTGTGTGTGTGTGTGTGTGTGTGTGTGTGTGTGTGTGTGTGTGTGTGTGTGTGTGTGTGTGTGTGTTTTGATTATTTATTTCCTAATGCCGTTTGATATTTCCATTTCCCCCCCCAAAAAAATATCAATGCGAAACAGAGGCGCGCGCGTGGCAGGGAAATCAAAGTGTGCGCCGTAATGCCAAGTATCTGCTCCGATAATATATGGACATTTTATATTTATAACGGCGGTTGCTGCTGTTGCTGTTGCCACGCTGACACAAAACAACAAAACAACAAATGTTTATTTATTAGAGTATCGACCGACGGGAAGCTATCACCTATTTTGCTCCTTTGTTTCTCACATCTCCCTTTGTAATAGATAAGAGAATTGAATAAATAACACTGAATTGAATTGAATAAATAACACACCCCCCCCCCTCCCCCTCCCCCTCCCCCCTCCTCCCGTGGCGTCCACACTACCGAAAAGGCGAGAGACCGGACGTCTCGCTGTGCGTAAGCGGATAGTTACAGACGGACGGACGGACGGGCGGCCGGCCGGGGGGGGGGAGGGGGGGGGGGAGGGGGGGGGGGGGGGGGGGGGGCTTCAAAGATGAGCAATCCCCCATTCATGTCAGAAAAGTCAACAGAATTTCGGCTTCGAATTTTCGAATCCGAAATTTCCTGAATTTTCCTGGTCTGGGAATAATTACTAAAAATGTGCTGCTCTACTTTGTTTGTTTGCTTTGTAAATTTTTGTTTGTGGGGGAGACATCGGGTGTGATGGGAGGGGGAAAAAAAACCCACTTATGTATCGTTGATTTGCAAGGTGAATTTTCTGAACCAAAGTGGTATAAATAAATATATTAAAAAAAATAAAATAAATGTGCTACTCTACTTTATGTCATCTTCAATTATTTGCCGATTTCTCGCGTGACATCATGTTTTTTTTGTGTGTCTTTTTTAAAGGTGGCCAGCCGACCAGGAGACCGGCGGTCTTTTGAGTGTGGGGGGGGCGGGGGGGGCGTTGGGAAACACAGTCGTCGTCTGATCGGCGGTTCGAGGGTAATGAGTTTTTGCGTCGGGTATTGATTGACAAGCCGGGCACGTCGCCTGGTCTTCAATTTCGTCTCCGCGGGAGCCGCGTTAGCTCAGGTAGCGGCGCGCGTTAGCTTCGGCACAGCTGGCTACCTCAAACCTCGCCGCCGCCGCCGCCGCCGCTCAGGGTGAGACAGTCGCTTTCGAATCGATGGGTTTTGTTAGGCTTTAATGTCTTCAATGTAGCGGTTTGAGGAGAAATCGTTCGACCCGCTCGCTCTCTCTGTCTCTCTGTCTCTGTCTGTCTCTCTCTCTGTCTCTGTCTGTCTGTCTGTCTCTGTCTGTCTCTCTCTGTCTCTCTCTGTCTCTTCCTGGCGCTCGGACGCCAAACACTTCCTGGCTTGGCAGACATTTTGCTGCCTTCATCACGTCCACACCGGCTTTTCTTTGAGCAAATATGGCTTTTCTGTGTGCCAGCTTCTCTGTCTGTCTGTCTGTCTGTCTGTCTGTCTGTCTGTCTGTCTGTCTGTCTGTCTATCTGGCTGTGTGCCTTGCTGTCTGTCTGTCTAGCTGTGTCTGACTGTCTCTCTATCTAGCTATGTCTTTCTGTCTATCTAGCTGTGTGTCTTTCTGTCTATCTAGCTGTCTGTCTGTCTGTCTAGCTGTGTCTTTCTGTCTATCTAGCTGTGTCTTTCTGTCTATCTAGCTGTGTGCCTTGCTGTCTGTCTGTCTGTCTAGCTGTGTCTGTCTATCTAGCGTCTGTCTTTCTGTTTGTCTGACTAGCTGTGTGTCTGTCTGTCTATCTAGCTGTGTGTTCGTCTATCTAGCTGTCTGTCTGTCTAGCTGTGTCTCTGTCTGTCTATCTAGCTGTGTGTCTGACTGTCTGTCTATCTAGCTGTGTCTCTGTCTGTCTGTCTGTCTATCTAGCGGTCTGTCTGTCTATCTAGCTGTGTGTCTGACTGTCTGTCTATCTAGCTGTGTGTCTGTCTATCTAGCGGTCTGTCTGTCTATCTAGCTGTGTCTCTGTCTGTCTGTCTGTCTATCTAGCGGTCTGTCTGTCTATCTAGCTGTGTGTCTGTCTATCTAGCGGTCTGTCTGTCTATCTAGCTGTGTCTCTGTCTGTCTATCTAGCTGTGTGTCTGTCTATCTAGCGGTCTGTCTGTCTATCTAGCTGTGTGTCTGTCTGTCTATCTAGCTGTCTGTCTGTCTGTCTGTCTATCTAGCTGTGTCTTTCTGTCTGTCTATCTAGCTGTGTGTCTGCCTGTCTGTCTATCTAGCTGTGTGTCTGTCTGTCTATCTAGCTGTCTGTCTGTCTATCTAGCTGTGTGTCTGAATTAGGTTTTCCCTTCAACACTATATCCATCTGTTTGTCTGTCATCTAACTGTCTGTTTGTCTGTCTGTCTGTGTCTAGTTTGTCTGCCTTTCTATCCATCCATCCACCTGTCTGTCTGTCTGTCTGTCTATCTGTCTTGTCATTGTGTCTGTGTGTGTGTGTGTGTGTGTGTATCCTACACAGCCCACTTTGTATTCGCGCCGCCGGGCCGTCCGTCGATGTGCCCCCCAGGGGTGACCCCCCATGAATGTATAAGGAGCCGTGGACCTCTGGAGTGATCACTCCGGGCTTAACATAAAGGCTTTGTGTCTTTGTGTGCGAGCGCAACGCGGGCCGTCTCTCTCTCTCTCCCCCCACCCTCCCCCTCTCCCCCCCTCCCCCTCTGATTGTGAGCCATGTCGACAGAGCGGCTCTTCCAAGTGAGAAATGCAATTACGGACAGACGGGCGCCGGACGGAGACGGGGGTTGTTTTTTTAATGATGCGTCGAGCCCTCGCAGGAATCGCCGGACGGACGGACGGACGGAGGACGGAGGAAGGGCCGAGTTACATTAGTTAATTGAACCCCACGCCTTTCATCCAAAGCAACGGCGTACATTTCCTTTTTAGATGCGCGCTGTTAATGAGCCGGTGAGGGCTTAAGGCGCCTTGCTCAGGGGCGCGGCGAAGGCCGGGGATGTACTTTGTGCTTTTCAACCAACGCGCGTTGCCGTGGACGACCGGCCGCGTCGCCGCGAACGGGATCGTTCGCATCCTTGCCTGTGTTGCACTTTTGCGCGTGTCGCCGGAGGATTTCAACCGGAGAGCGCAGACCGCATGCGCCTCCAGGATTAGCATGATGTCGACGTTCAACATGGCAGCAGGCAGCAGGTAGTTCAGACCAAGCGATCTGATTGGTCAACGAGACATTTAGACTAATGCTCAAATCAGCGTGACATCACACCAAGCCGCGCCGCCTCATCACCCTAAATATCACTCCGCCATTGATTAAAACTATACAGACAGTATTTCCATGGCAACATTCTTACTGCCACTATAGGAGCAGAGCGAGAGCAAAACATTATCGACACAAAACAGATTATTTTGTTAACGTTGATTTATAAGGCGGACTTAGTTTTCGCGAAGTGCCAATAATAATGAATACCATAATGACGGTAAACCGCACCCCTTGAGTGCGATATTGCGATTACACAACGGTCACCATGAAAATAAAAAGACGTAATCAACACAATCGAATCGACTCAACAGAGACTGGAAAGCTAAGACAAATAACCTGAAAAGCTGATTAAAAATTGGGTTGTATTTATTCAGTTTGGCAAATCCCACGATTTCTCTGGAATGCATTCGCTCCAGTTGGCTGTCTGACTCTGTTGCTAGGGTCGTAACTAAGGGTCGGCCTACTTGCAATATCGCTGGCATCCCTAACCGCTGCCTCCATCCTCCTCCCTTGCTTCCTAGGATGTGCGCTCCCTTTTTTCTGCGTTTTTTATTTATTTTTTTACAACCCTCCCCTCTCCACCACCTCCTCCTCCACCACCACCTCCTCCTCCTCCACCCCCTCTCCTGCTAACCTCGTCTGCCACTATCCCTGGCGGCTCATCCATAATTCAGCACATGTGCGCTCCCTGACACAGTGCAATTAATTAGTCCTTTTGTTCATTAGAGCCACGTTCCTTTTTTTTTTTTTTTTTCCCTCCTTTTTTTTTTTTTTTTTTTAAAGGAGCCCATCATGTTTTATTTTTTGTTTTAATTACTTTCCTGCGTTTTTTGGGCAGGAGCTTACTTTTAAAGATATATGGGAAAGCAAAAAAACGGCCCTGGTCACTCGCCAATTAGATGAAGATACACTAATTTATCCGCCCGCGCGACGAATAAAGAGATTCGAATATCCCTACTTTGTATTATTAGTAATATATATAAAAGAGGGCCGTTGGAGTCAAGCGAGGCACTTCCACTTGACTCGCAAAAGCCGCGCTTTTATTTTGCCGAGGCTCGCATTTCACATTTCGCACATTTCTCTATTTTCCCCAACATCGAGACCCCGGCTGGTCAGTCGGGGTCTACAAAACAGCCCATCGATGGCGTCTGTTTGTGGCCAGGAGGTCAAACGGTTATTCCCCAGTGTCTGGGAAAGGCCTGGTTTGTATTCCCAGCGGCGCAGCGGCGCAGCACAGGTACTTTAAGCATCGCAGCCGTTTGCTGCAACCGATTTTTGCTGCAACTGATTTTTGCTCCGTGTTGAATCTTTGCCACAGCATCGGAAAGAATGAAGCTCTGAAAATACCGTTGTAGTCTCTTCAAGGTCGTCTTTCACCATTCTTTGGTTTAAGAGATTAAGGTTTTTAGACTGGTACTTATAAATGATAAATGACCTAACTAAACGAATAATCGATTATATGAATGTCAGCCGACTTAATCGGCAAATCGCTGCAGCGGCTAATCGCTGCAGCCCTAATGTAGACAATAATGAACAACAATGGCGGCACCCATAACACCAACGTTGAGGTCGTGGTTTGCGAGCTCTGCCAGCCACTTGTTAGACCTCAGTGATGTCAGCGGCGGCGGCGGTCATCGCTCAGCCCGGGACCAGCAGCGCCAGATGGTTTGGGGGCGGGGGGGTGGGGGGGGGGGGGGGGGGGGGGAGAGAAAAAAAAGCCATTCAGTGGAAATTCCCCCGCCGCCATTACCGCCTCAAAAAACCGCAGGAAGGGAAAAAAAAAAAAAAAAAAACACCAAAAACCTCAGCCTCACCACCACGCTACCCGACTCCCCGCCACTTTACCGGTTTCCCTCGGCGGCGCTCTCTGCCACGCACTAGCAGAAAAGCGGTCAGGCTCGGTTGCTCCGGCGGTCCCGTCGTCGTTAATTGTACGTTAAGTGACATTAAACGCAGCTGGCGAAGGCTGCTCAGGTGCCGATCAGTGTGCGGAAAATTACCCGCTTCACAAGGCTGTGTTGTAATTATTTGTACAGACGTTTGCTATGTTGATGAACTTCCCGGACCGTCGCAGATAAACATCTGTGTTCTTCCACCTCGCAGCGACCCGGCGGTCGTGTTTTTCCACCGGCGGTCGTGTTTCTCCACCTCGCAGCGACCCCGGCGGTCGTGTTTCTCCACCTCGCAGCGACCCCGGCGGTTGTGTTTCTCCACCTCGCGGTGACCCCGGCGGTCGTGTTTCTCCACCTCGCGGCGACCCCGGCGGTCGTGTTTCTCCACCTCGCAGCGACCCCGGCGGTCGTGTTTCTCCACCTCGCGGCGACCCCGGCGGTCGCGTTTCACACATTTCCGTGGCATTTGTCCAAAACGGCCGAGTGACGGCAACACAAAAATACAACAAAAAAACGAACAGGTCGGGCGCTCTTGGACACGAGGCACTTGAAAGAAAACCTGTCCTTTACGAGTGATTAGCAAGAAACACCTGCGTTGCCAAAAGAGAGAGGTGGGTCTGCATTAAGCCCCCACCACGCGGGTCGTGGAAATACCCGAGAGTGGCGAAATCGGTACCCATCTTCAAAATTGCCTGCCGTTTGTTCACTTTTTGCCTTTTGAAGCCACCAAATTGCACACATAGGCTTTCAGATGCTGCAATGTGCTTGAAATGTAACTTGGAACGGTTGGTTGTGGACCGATGCCTCACTATTTGACATGTCCCACTGGAAAATGGGACCAGAACCCAGGATGGAGGCAAAAAGGCGTATTTCGATGGGCCTCTGTCCCCAGTTTGTTTGTGGTTCAAATGGTCAGTGGATGCGTTCACTGTATGCACACTACTAGGAGTTTTCCTGTACAAAATGGCCCCCCTAGTGATGGTGATACCCATTCGACCCGGTAACCCGGTTGCCACTCCTCAACACGCTTTGCGTGAATGTTCAGAGGTGCGCTTGAGTCGGAGAGACCTGGGGGCAAAAAGCCTCCTTCTCCACCAATCACCAATCTTTGAAAATGCGCAATAAACAAGCAAGCAAAAGCGTATTCAGGTGAAAAAGCTTTTCATATTTGTGTACAACTCTTAGACTTTTATTTCTATTCTCTCGTTATGTTTTTTCCTCCTTCCTTTTTTTCTTACTTCCCCTCTTCCTTCTCCTGTGAGGAAGAAATACCCGAAGTATTAATCGAATCAAACACATGGTCCACATCTCGGTGAGTACTCATGTTGTAGGCGTTTTCTTTGTTTTTTTTTGTGCAACCAAGGTGGCACAAAAAGGTTTTCGATATTGTTCTGATGTCCGGATGTCCCTGGCGGGCGGACATTATTGTAAGACTTGCTGAACGCGTGGGGAACCGCTGAACGTTGGCGAACAAACCGATTTCATACAGCCTCTCAACAACAATGCATGGCGAAGGCTTTTGACGATTCAATGACATATCCTGCTCCAAAACTTTGCCAAAATACATATTGATTACTTTTTTATAATATAATAATATTTTTGTAATGGTTTATGATTTACTCCAGATCAGGTATTGGGGCATTGGGACAATAAATGTCTATCTTCCCTCTTCATCTTCTGTCTCTCTCTCTCTTCATTGTTCTCCTTTTCTCCTATAGATCTCTCTATTCTCCATACTCTCTCTCTCTCTCCGATTCCTCCATCTCTGTCTGTCCTCGTCTTCATCCTCTCTCTGTCTCTCTCTCTATCTCTCTGTCTGTCTCTCTCTCTGTCTCTCGGTTTCCTCTGTCTGTCCTCGTCTTCATCCTCTCTCTCTGTGTGTGTGTCTCTCTCTCTCTCTGTGTCTCTCTCTCTCTCTCTGTGTCTCTCTCTATCTCTCTCTCCGATTCCTCTATCTCTGTCTGTCCTCGTCTTCATCCTCTCTCTGTTTATCTCTCTATCTGTCTGTCTGTCTGTCTGTCTCTCTCTGTCTCTCTCTCTCTCTCTCCGATTCCTCCATCTCTGTCTGTCCTCGTATTCATCCTATCTCTGTTTATCTCTCTGTCTGTCTGTGTGTGTCTCTCTCTCTCGCTCGCTCTCTCTCTCTCTCTCTCTCTCTCTCTCTCTCTCTCTCTCTCTCTCTCTCCCTCTCCCTCTCTCTCTCTCTCTCTCTCTCTCTACCTTGCTGTAGTTCAGAGTAGCAGGGTGGATGAAAGTAGAAGACACATCTGGCCAAAACAAAAGTTATTCCTCCCTGAGGTGCTGCTGCTGACTGTGTCCCCGTTGGCAGCCATGGCTCCTGTTCTCTCTTTTTTTATTCATTTATTTTGGCTTTTAATTAGCCAGGTAGCCCGGGGAAGCTAATTTGCGGATTGAATTGTTAAAAAATATGTTTGATCTTCGCTTGGCCCCACAATGGCACGTAATTATAAGAATGGCCTTTTTATTCATGCAAAGTAAGGTTCAAATATATTTTTAAAAAAGCGGTACTCTAGCCTAGTTTTCGGTTGAGTGTCGGACTCGGAGAGGCGTCCAGACCGAGGGTTGTTGTCCGAAAACACGTCTATCTATCTGAATATGAATCAGAGAGAAAATCCTCCATGAACTCATGGGGATTTCTTCGCTCTTCCTCTTTGATCTCAAGTTCCAAGAATTTCTGCCAACAGTTTTCGCGAGTTACTGTGGAGTTTGGATAGCTAGACGTCAACTCCTTTCACCCAAAGAGAATGGCATTAACAACATACTGGTTGTCATCATTTCTGGAAAATAACAGGAAAATAACAATTTTAGACCGGTAGATAGTGATGAAATCACTTGAAGACATTATGGCAGGGAACCTACAACGGGAGCTACAACATCTCCAATTTCCCAATTACTAATTTTCTTGTAACGATGGTGGAGCCACTGATGATGCTCTTAGCACTGCCTCTCTCTCTCTTTAGTCTAAAGCAGTGGTTCCCAAATGGGGGTCCGCGTGCCCCTAGGGATTTGAAGGACCACAGGGGGTGCCTGGAAACATTTCTAAATCTTTCCATTGATGAATGACACAAATCATAAGTATCTCACTAAACGATTCATAGTTCCCTAATTGCATTTTTTTCCCCTCCCCAAAATGTTGTGTGCTGGTGAAAGGTGTACATGTCTGAATAAAATATCTGAATGGGGGTACTAGTAGGGGGTATGTATAAAAAAAATTAATAAAAAAGCACCTTGAAAATCCTACAGCTTATGCTATCTAGACTAATCTTTATGGACTTTATCTCACCATTACTCCCTCAGACCCTAAACAAGCTGCAACAGATAAAGGTGAACCCCTCTGTAATCCTTACATGTCTCATAGGAAGACGCCGGCAGGTGAAGGTGAGGTGAAAGTGTATGTGTGTGTGTTTCTGTTTTTTAACAGTACATGGAGGCACTGTTGATTACTGCAATATTGGTGAGTGCATTATTTATGTTCGGGTCGTGACTTAATGACTAATGACACATGTGGGTCCTGACACGAGACCAGATGAGATCCACCGGTTCAGTTGTTATGAAGTATTAAGGGCGATATTAATTAAGATTAGAGAGAGAACACTTTGGGAGTTTGCCAGCATCGTGTTAAGTATGTATGTTCGTGCTTTCAGCAAACCTACGTAAAGACACACGTTGGGGTTGCCAGCGCACACTTGTACAAAAACAGACAACAACCAGACAACAGTATCCCCAGTGTATATAGTGGGGCAGCCTTGTAAACCCTCCTCATCCATCCACCCGAGCCGCAGCGTTTGTCCACATGGCCTCTGAACATCACCCCCAAGAAGACGCGAGAGCAAGACCAACATCTTTGCGGGACACAATACATCATAACTGTCACGCCTGACCTTCCCCAACGCCGGGTACTTCATCCACGTCACGGACGGCGCGTTACGGTTCCACCCGAATCAATCCGGCGCTTGGCCCGGACCGAGACGAAGTCTCTCCCCGCTGCTATCCCCAAGTTCTCCGGACGTTGGAGAGGGAGCTCACCTTGTGCCCCCCTGCTGGTCCGTTGGTCGTCTGGACTCAGCCTTCGTCCCCCCCCCCCCGCCGTCACAGGAGGAGACACTCAGTCAAGAGCCGTCTCCGGGGCCCGGGGGTAGAGGTGGTCAGGTAAGGACAGTCGCAGTAAGTCATTTTACTTTTCTCTCTTTCTGCTTCGGGGGGCGGACGGCTGCATGGCGTGCGCCGGCACCAGGAGAACAAGGAGCAAGGGGGAAGGAAGTGAGGGGAAGAAGAAGAAGAAGAAGAAGAAGAAGAAGAAGAAGAAGAAGAAGAAGAAGAAGAAGAAGAAGAAGAAGGAGGAAAAATTAACTGGAGCTGTTTCCAATCACTCCGAGGAATTGGGGCGGTCTTCTCCGCCGTATTGCGGCGTTAGCCACTAATCTGTGGCTACACCGGGCGCTGCATTAAGGCCAAACTAGGGCAAATTGGATGTTACGACACAAACAATGGTCTCCACGCTTCCCGGACGAGATTGCTTCTCAACCGTCCCTCATTAGGGGAGGCAGAGGAGCTCTGGGCTTCGACCCCGGACAGGCAGGCAATGGTTTTCTATTAACACCGTCTGACTAACCGCGCGGTGTCGCGTATTACCGCCAGACATATAGCACTAGCTATAGCGAAGTTCTTGGTGACTGTGGAGAAGTCGATTAATTTGTTCATTTTCTTTTGCTTTTTTTTTTTCGAGTGAAATAATGTGGAACGGAATTGAGGAATAAGACATCTCATAAGACGACGAAAGCTAAGTTTAGACCTCGCCAATTACTGGAGCCTTTAGCACTTTTTTGAAGTTTTCCCTCCAGAGATCCCCGGCAGGCCACGCCTACAGAGGGGCAGACATTTTTAATAAGGCGGGAAAAGAAACATCTCTTCTGAAGAAGTAGTTGAACTAGGGATGGCTCCATCTTGATGGGAGGAGGTCTGCCAGTCAGACCTCGCTGGTTAGATTAGATATTGACATTTTGGTTCGTTTGGCTCAAAACCACAAACCAAATGAATCCTTCATCAAATGTAACCTCGTCTTCTTGGGCGCGTGTATGATAAACAGTGAGCGGCTACACTTCAGATCAGAGCGGGGGGGGGGGGGGGGGGGGGTTCAAGACAGCATATTATATCAAAGTGTATGGAAGCGTCTCTATGATATGTATGAGAATAAGCAAATGATAACATTTGTATTTTATGTTCTGGTTACTGATCAAAGTCAGCCACCAGCTTCTTTTTTGGCTGTAAAACACATCAAAAGAAACAACAAGTAACACCATTTGTAACTCAAGGCAATTAAAATGTATATATACAATATTAAACATTACATATAGATGGACATGAATGTCA
>JAOPHQ010000424.1:37500-43073 GCA_030340625.1 Merluccius polli
TTTCTTAGTGTAATTAAAGGAACAATTCACCCATTTGCATTAAACGTTGCATCGTTAGAAACCCAGTCATATTTTTGAATGGTCGTGCAACATGACGTAAAACGACGATTTTTGCGTCGTTTTACTAGGAAGTGGTTTTTTTTGGGGGGGGGGGGGGGGTTCTAGTGACGCAATAGTCGTCGTTTTATGTCATTTGAACTAGGAAGTGTGAGAGGTAAATACGGATTTCTCCCGTCTCAGGGGAAAATTAGTGAATGTTGCACGACCATTCAAAAAAATATGACTGGGTTTCTAACGATGCAACGTTTAATGCAAATGGGTGAAGTGTTCCTTTAACTGTTTACAGTCAATTACACTTTCAAACGTGTAAACTACATAATTGAATGCATCGTTGTTGTTTAAGGACGCGTGTACTGAGCGTGACAGAAGCACATACTGTATGTGGATGTACCGTTTATGCATGTGTGCATTCAAACCACTCACTTTTTGTCGGTCTTTCAGCATTCAGTCATTTTTCAGTCAGTAGGCGCGGTTCCAGTGGTTGGCTATCATCAGTACACATCAGTATTTCCCTGAATAAAGGTGAACCTGTGAATGAGTTTCTTTGGATTCATATAAATGCAATACATACTGTAGATCAAGCCAAACAGCGGTACAAGTGCATCATCAGCCAGCTCCGGGGAGATCACTCACAACAATTTCATTTTCGCCTACAACAGAAATGCTCTCAGGGCTGAAGTGGGCCGCACCGGCGCCAGCGTTGACAGTGACCACGGCGAGGAGCGTCAGCAATATCTGGGTCATCTTCCCGCTGCAGCAAAATACAAACAATCCAATTATGAGGATGAATCCAGAAGCAAGGTTGCAAATCATGCACTTTATGCTCATCTGTGCTCCCCACACACTTGGATAGGTTCAAGTCTGCGTTGATACAACACGCGTGTGCATGTTGAGAGTCACTGGTGGCTGTAATGACTCCTTCTGTCCAATCCAATCAGTCCTAATGTGACTCCATTGTAAGAGATGGAGGACCAAAATCCCAGTCCTCATTCTGTGTATGAATACATATCTAATGTTCAGTAGAAGCTATTTATGAGGGCTTCAGCAGTCTGACATTGATACATGCAAATCCAAGTTCCTTTTAGTCCAGGTGATATGTTAAAATTATGTTCACTTTTTCATAAAAGCATGAAATTTGGGGGCCTGAACATTTGCAGAAATGGAGCCATCGCAAAATTTTTACTTTCTGCCATAACTGCACTGTTTTTTGCGTCATATCTCCTGAACCAAACATGATAACACAGAATATGTGATGTCCATCCGTATGTTTTGACGGTCAAGGATTACAGTGATACCATATACAACATCGTGAACTGTTCAGGTGAATAGTTAATGGTGAATTCAGTGACATTGGCCTCGCTGAAAGGGAAGCCATCTTGAATTTTCGGGAAAAATAAAGACCAAGCCTGAAGGTTGTGACGTTGATGATGTCAGATGCTGCGTCCCTCACTGTTAATTAACTGTTAGTTAATGCTTATTACTGCATTAACTAATGTTAATTAATTAATTCAGTTCGCTTTTCAAAGTGAACTGCAAAAAAACGTGCGTCCTCCAAATACTGTTTCCCTTAATAAGAAAAACAACGTCTCAACGAGAAACAAAAATATCTAAACACGACATAGGAGAAGCGTTTCCATCGCTTGCCCGTCGTTTTCTTGGATTCAATGAGCCGGCGTCACCGATTGCAGTGAATCACCACATTTTGTCTCCGCGTCGTCAAGGTAACCCTTTCAGGTGCCTGCCACCAATTCAACCACGCAAAACAAAGACTACAAGCAACGCGGGGTCACCAGCCCTGAGCTTTTTGAGTGTTTTCTCTTCCTGTAAATACCTTTTTTATTTCTTCAACTACCAAACCAAAAGCGTTTTCTTTTTTGGGAACACTTTACTGGGAGAGTCCACAGAGTTGAGAATCAACATCGTCTCAGTAAATTGTGAGTTGACACTCACTTCACGTGTCAACATTGTGTAAGTTGACACTGAATTATGACAGGTTTTATGTTGAGACAAAAACATCTCATCTGAATAACAGCAATCCATCTTCAGACACGTTTCATGTTTCAGTTGAATATCGTAAAATGTCTCATTTGTGTCTGCCGTCTACCGACTGCTGAAAAAATATGTAGAAATGAAGCGGATGGTATGGCCCAAATCTCACCTGACACAAATGAGACATGTAACATTTGTGTGAAATTCAACTGAAACACGTCATGAAGATGGACAGTTGCTCTTCACTTGACATGATGTTGTGTATGTTATATAACCAAACTGAGTTACTAGTCAGATGACACTAAATTGAATATATGTGGACATGTTAACCATGATAACTTTATTGAGTGTCGACTTACACGATGTTGACAAGTGAGTGTCTGACAAAAATGAGACAATGTTGAGACTCCACTGATACTCAACTGTGGACTATCCCAAGTCAAAGTAAAGTGTTCCTGTTGTTTCCTTTCCTTTCTCCTTGGGGCCTCATTGTTGTTTCCTCGCTGCTTCCCCCCTAATGCCGCAAGGTCAGTTCCCTCCGGTCCTGAAAGAAACACGCGAGAAAACGCCACAGCGGCGCATCCCGTCCGGCGGCGGCGTGCGAGGCAGAGGTCTCCGCCGGCGCCGGCAGACCCGATAAAGACGCCACCTCGTGCTATCGCTATCGGCCGTGTTAACCCCCCCCTCCCTCCCTCCCTCCCTTCTTCCCCAGCCTTGTTAGCATGTTAAATGATGGATCGTCCTCGCAGGGGTGTACGTACCAGCGCACTGCACCCCCCCCCCCCCCCCATCTCCCCCGTCTCCCCCTCTTCCCCATCCTCCTCCTAGTGCTTTCTCCCCAGGGCCGGTAAAATCCCAGGGCCCCCAGAGCCTTCGATGATAGATTACCCTCGGCTTTATCTCTCTCCGAGGCTGATTATGCCTCCCGCGTTAGAGAGAACCAAGCATGGGCCATGGGGTGGATCGGGGGGAGAGCGGGGGGGGGGGGGGGGGGGGATGGATCGGGGGAGGGAGAGTGGGGGGGAGGATGTAGTAGGGAGTCGGATAGCGTTGTAATATAGAAGGGAAAGAAAGAACAGGGGGGGGGAAAAAACTAACCTAACTCGATTATGAGAAATGTGACCTAATTCTATATCATTGTTTTCTTTTTTTTGGGGGGGGGGGGGGATTGCGATCCCAACTGGTCTCTGTTTGGTTTTTCGGTGAAACGGACGGCGCTCCGTCTTCAACCAAATACCCCCCGGCGCTTAAAATGTTAAAAAATGCCAAACTAAAGGTTTTTGATATGAGCGGCCTTTAAACAATGAATAGATGGCCGCATGAAGGAAACCTTTGAAGTGGGTTTGTATGAGGCGCCGCACAGAGGGGGGGGGGGGGGGGGGGGGGGGGGGGGGGGGGGGGATTCAGGGTTATATATCGTAATGGAGACATCTTAATCATAAAGCGATAATCATATGGGTCCATCCGTTTCCGATATTAAATCGGGTATCAATAACGATATCAACGTTTAGTATGTTATGATGATGACGGTATTTGGTTAGGGACGGACCAAATATCGATATTATATCGATATTTTGATGTGAGACGAGATATCGGCTTAGATTTTGGATATCATATTATCTTGATGTTGTCTTTTCTTGGTTTTAAAGGCTTCATCACAGTAACAGGATGAAAAATATAGTTATTTTATATAGACTATTCATTTATCTATTGAAGATTTTGGCCCTATAAGGTTTTACACTACTTGACAGTCGGCTCTCAGTTTGGTTTACGTTTGCTTGTTCCAACACCCTCCATGTATTTGCTCTGCCGATGAGACCGATTTTCGTTTCCGCTAACAATTTTCGTAAAGGATTTCGTAAAGTCCACAATGATGACCTTTTGAAACGGTTTTGTTTTTTGTACTCCTGAATTGAACGACGCCGTTCACATTTACAGACAATCAGTGCTCCACTCTCGATTCGTCCTCCATTTCTGTTGCAGATTTGATTCTCCTCCGCAAAGCGTTCGAATCCTCAATTGAGATTCGAATGCCGAACAAATGAATATCCGAATATCCGGAAAAAAATCAGATGTGTGTCGCTTTATTTTTATTTTTATTTAACCTTTATTTACCTTTATAGCCTGCACTGTGAAAGCTGTCCTAGATGTTCAGCTGGTGAAGCAAACAACTCCAAGCGTTTGGTGCACAGATGCAATACCCTGATGCAGATTTTAATCTGAGTAAGTCGCAGGCCTATCCATGCCTCAATAAAAATCTAACTGGGTTAATTGGGTCGACTTCGACTTTTAAAAAACCTGCGTGTCAAGTGTTGACTTGACAGCGGGAATGGCGATATAGCGTTCGTTGGCTTGCGTTGATGGAGGGAAACATTTGAGCGCATTGGAAACACGCGGCTGTCCGTGTTGAAGTGAAGTGGCAACCTGTGGGACAGAAACTCAACCTCATCTAACATTTACTGGGGTGAATCCAGCGTTAGCCGTTTTACAGCAAAAGCAAATGAAAATAGACTGGACTGACAGACAGACAGACGCGGGCAGACAGACGGCGAGATAACACGTCGATAACACGCCACAACGTGCGGTGTGTGTAAAAAAAAAAATCAAAACTGAAATAAACGCCCCAACATTGACAGCTGTAACTGATATTCACGCTCGGCTTGAGGTGCGTTTCAACAGATTATAGTGTGTGTGTGTGTGTGGGGGGGGGGGAGGGGGGGGGGGGTGGGGGTGTGTGGGGGGGGAGGTGGGGGGGGGTGTGATAATGCCCCATGTGGAGGAGGGGATGAGCAGTCATCCAAGTATTTGGTTACCGCCGCCGCACATCGGCGCTAACCAAATACCGGCGTCCTTTCTGTGGTCACGCGCCGCGCAGCGAGCCCCCCCGCTGCGGCGGGACAAAAGGGACATTTCTGGGGCCTCCCATGAAGCATGCAAATCCTGGCAAATCCCTCCTGTCCTCCCCCCTCCTCCTCTTCCTCCTCCTCCTCATCCTCATCTTCCTCCATCTCCTCATCCACCTCCTCATCCACCTCCTCATCCTCATCTTCCTCCATCTCCATCTCCTCCGCATCCTTCTCCATCTCCTCCTCCTCCATCTCCTCCTCCACCACCTCTTCCTCCTCCTCATCCTCCTCCATCTCCTCCTCCTCCATCTCCTCCTCCTCCTTCTCCACCTCCTCATCCTCCTCCATCTCCATCTCCTCCTCCTCCATCTCCTCCTCCTCCTTCTCCACCTCCTCATCCTCCATCCTTCTCCACCTCCTCATCCTCCTCCATCTCTATCTCCATCTCCTCCATCTCCTCATCCACCTCCCCCTCCTTCTCCACCTCCTCATCCTCCTCCATCTCCTCCTCCTCCTTCTCCACCTCCTCATCCTCCTCCATCTCCATCTCCTCCTCATCCTCCATCTCCTCCTCCTCCATCTCCTCATCCTCCTCCATCTCTATTTCCATCTCCTCCTCATCCTCCTCCTCCCCTCCTTCTCCACCTCCTCATCCTCCTCCATCTCTGTCTCCTCCTC
>JAOPHQ010000425.1:0-30000 GCA_030340625.1 Merluccius polli
TGCTTTGAACGCACACACACACGCACGCACGCACACACACACACACACACACGTGCACACGCGAAAGCGCACGCACGCACGCATTTTACGTGGCAACATTTCCACGGACATTAGTCATAACGAGTGCATCATCAACTGTAACAAGAGAGAGAAAAAACAGATACAGAAAGTCTAGAGCTATCAAGTCGTCTGGTATTTGCATTCAAGTTTGCCTTCAGGGTTTTCTGGCAGAAAGCTGCTGTAGTATATTGAGCAACAAAGTAGGCTACATGTAGAGAGGAGGTGGATGAATGGTGAAGCACAGGACTTGCACCAGGAGATGGGGTTTGTCTCCTAAACCCTGTATTGTTTTTAGACTTCATTTTTAGTTTAGTTTTTTGTTTGATTTGCAGTTTGGTTAGGTTTACGCAACACAACTACCTGGTTAGGTTTAGGCAACACAACTACCTGGCTAGGTTTAGGCAACACAACTACCTCGTTAGGTTTAGGGTTTGCGTTAAGCAACACAACTACCTGGTTAGGTTTAGGGTTTGGGTTAGGCAACACAACTACCTGGTTAGGTTTAGGGTTTGGGTTAGGCAACACAACTACCTGGTTAGGTTTAGGGTTTAGGTTAGGCAACACAACTACCTGGTTAGGTTTAGGGTTTGGGTTAAGCAACCAAACGACTTGGTTAGGTTTAGGGTTTGGGTTAAGCAACCAAACGACTTGGTTAGGTTTAGGGTTTGGGTTAAGCAACCAAACGACTTGGTTAGGTTTAGGGTTAGCTTTCTTGATTTGCTTGATTGGCTTCCTGGCAGAAAGCCCTTCAGGCAGACTCCTGCCATGTGCAAGGGCAGGTCGCCTGGCGTACCAACGGAACCGCTGCCACCGGCCGGCTTCCTCCGGCCGGCTTCCTCCTGCTGGCTGTCCGGACCCCGGCCGCACCGGGAGGAAGTGAGCCCCTGGGTGGGGTGGCGGGGTTGCTATCGCAACCCAGCCGCTTCACACAGCCACGTTGACGCTCAGTATCTCTCTCTCTCTCTCTCTCTCTCTCTCTCTCTCTCTCTCTCTCTCTCTCTCTCTCTCTCTCTCTCACACACGCCATGCTCTCCATGATGAATTAGAACTGAAAGGTCTGTGTAGAGGTACATCTGATAGCTTTTGGCACAGAGAGAGCTGTTTTATACACACATATAGATATGTGTATATAGATAGCACAGACACATCCCTCTGTTGTCCCACAGTCATGACTAACCCTGCCACGCCCTTGCTGCTGCGCTCTCACAAACAGGGTTTAATGACCTGTTTGGGAGAGCCCTTCTTATTGGAGAGCGCCTCTTATTGGAGCTAACGCTATGCTATTCCCATTAGCCATTAGCGATAACTCAGTGGCCGGCTGCTAAAAGGGGTGTTGAGATAAAGGCTTTAGCTACGCACTCACACACACGCACACACGCACACACACGCACACGCGCGCACACACACACACACACACACACACACACACACACACACACACACACACACACACACATACACACACAAACACACACAGCAATCCCAGCCCTGTCCACTCACTCCCAAAGCCACTTCAACCAGATGATGAATAATGCATCAATCTCTCTCTCTCTCTCTCTCTCTCTCTCTCTCTCTCTCTCCCTCCCTCCCTCCTGTGTGATGTATTTGTTTGTTGCCTCACTGTTTCAGAATGACTTCCTGTCCTACACAAAGCCGGTGGTCTTCGGCGGGACCTCAGGCAGAGAGTTGGCCCCTGCTGCGGGGCCCGCACTAATTGTGTATTCTCTAGCGAGTCCGCAAGTCAACGACCTGAGTACTTAAAGTGTAGCTGGCTGATGGAGAGCAGGGGGTGTGTGAGAGAGAGAGAGAGAGAGAGAGAGAGAGAGAGAGAGAGAGAGAGAGAGAGAGAGATTGTGGTTACCAACCACAATGACACACTCAAGCCCTTCAAGAAACAGTTCACACCAAATACAACTACTGTTTCCTGGTTCTAGTGGGAGCTGCCAAATCTTCTACTGGTGGACACTGGAAGCTGCCCAGTACAACCAGAGTAGTCCTACTGGTTATACTGGGAGCCAGTAGCCACAGTCTTCTACTGGGAGCTGCCCAGTACAACCAGTCTGCTACTAGTAGACACTGGGACCTGCCCAGTACAACCACAGTCTTCTACCGGTTCTACTGGGTGCTTCCCAGTACAAACAGACTTCTACTGGTTCTACTGGGAGCTGCCCAGTACAACCACAGTCTGCTATTGGTTCTACTGGGAGCTGCCCAGTACGAACACAGTCTTCTACTGGTTCTACTGGTGCTGCCCAGTACAACCAAAGTCTGCTACTGGTTCTACTGGGAGCTGCCCAGTACAACCACAGTCTTCAACTGGTTCTACTGGGAGCTACCCAGTACAACTAGTCTTCTACTGGTTCTATTGGGAGCTGTCCAGCACAAGCACAGTCTGCTACTGGTTCTACTGGGAGCTGCCCAGTACCACCACAGTCTGCTACTGGTTCTACTGGGAGCTGCCCAGTACAACCACAGTCTTTTACCGGTTCTGGAGCTGCCTAGTATAATCACAGACTTTGAAGGTGTCAGGTTTCATTGGTTAAACAATGTATGTGTGTGTGTGTGTGTGTGTGTGTGTGTGTGTGTGTGTGTGTGTCTATTTGTGTGCATGTGTGTGTGTGTGTGTGTGTGCGTGTCTCAGTGTGGTCTCCCGGGTCCAGTTTCAGATAGGTGAGGGATGAGGGTCTCATGTTGCCTCTGTCTAGGGAGGGGTTGGGGGGAGGGTTACCGTGACAACCAGGTGAAGTTGTTGTGTTTTTGGTTACCTGTAGAGCAGAATAGAATAACCTCCAGGTGATGGTTTGTTACCTGTAGAGCAGACTAACCTTTACAGTGAGGATTATGATATAAAATATACAATAAGATATAAAAGTTATAGATGTAACCAGATTTATTAAATAGATTGTGTGTCTAATACTCGTGTTATATTATGAATGCTATTATGAAGGTCTTGTCAAGGTGCTAGAGTTAACAGCCTGATTCCTGTTCAGCCAAACCCACACAGTAAACACACAGTGTGTGTGTGCGTTGACGTCTTACACACACACACACACACACACACACACACACACACACACACACACACACACACACACACACACACACACACGCACACACACGCTCTCTCTTGTCTCTCATGCTGTGTTATTACATTCATACAACTAGTACTATCAGCCTCATCATCATTATTAAAATTATCCATAATAATAACACTGGCATAATAATAATAACAACAACAACAATAACAATAACAACAGGACGCCCACTCGGGGGCCCCCCCGGGGGGGGGCAGTATTAGTATGCAACTAACAACTGTGTGTAGTGTCATGCGCATGCGTGGGGCTTCTCCGCGGCGCCTCAGCAGCGCAGCAGCGCCGCTATATGAGCGGCACGGCGCGGCGAGCAGGGACTGTTCCGAGGGCGCACCATGGATGGGAGCGACGCGAACCGGAGAGGCTGCGGCAGCAGCGGCAGCAGCAGCAGCGGCCAGGCGGAGACCGAGCCGCTGCAGGCGGACCGGGACAGCAGCAGCCCCCCCGGGAACGACAGGGTCACTTTGAAGAAGGAGATTGGACTTTTAAGCGCGTGTGCCATTATTATTGGTGAGTAAGTAGTCCTACACCATGGGGCATCTTCCCATATGGGGGGGGGGGGGGTCCCAGACGATTTTTTCTTTTTTCTTTTTTTTTCTTTTCCTTCCTGGGGAAACAAGTTAGGGGATTTAGTGGAGACACGGAGTGCTGCTGCTTGCTGCTGCTGCTGCTGCATGGCACGCAGCGCTGCTGGTCCAACTAGGTGAACACTTCTGATGTGGCGATGGACGGACATGGATGTGTGTGCGTGTGTGTGTGTCTTCGTCGTGACCCTGATCTCGCCTTTTGAATGGTTCGGTTTAAGTGTGCTGACATTGTTGTTCAATGTGCAGCTTGTTAATAACCACTTTGGCGCAACATCGACAAATATCCTCAGTCGGCAGAGAGAGAGGGAGAGAGAGAGAGAGAGAGGACCCACCTCTTTACCTGTCCCATGTCGGACTTACTCGAGGATTGAAAGCGGGCTGGATGGAAACTGTTGCATCAGTTCGGGGGAGGTTCTGTTCACTATAACACAATGTCTACGTGGCTTCAACGTACAGTAACAGTCCCGTTTGAAATGTGAGAGCGGCCATTCTGTAGAGTAGTAGACCCTCTCTACTATATATGCATAACTATACGTATAACTATAACTATATCTCTTCATAAATATAGCTATATATTTAGCGTATATATCTATATCTATCTCTATATATACATCTCTATATATATCTCTTTATATATATATATATATATATATATATATATATATATATATATATATATATATATATATATATATATATATATATATATATATCTCGCTCTCTCTCTCTCTCTCTCTATATATATATATATATATGAAAAGAAAAAGATATTCAAATGTAATGTCTAGCACACCGCTATAAGACATTTGGTTCGTTGTTTTTATGCCCTGACATTTTCAAATTCTTAAAAAGATAGGCTACATGGTATGTGTGATATAACCACTATATTTATTTAGGACTGTACCACACTAAGGCCATATGGTCAAATTTAAATAATTTATTTAAAATATAACAAAAACGTTTTTCACCAAATAAAAGATGAGCCACTAGATGACAGCCCCACAAACAGCTATTTTTGATTCTGTTGATCTTGCTTTTGATTTCTATGATCGAAACACCTGGCGTACTCTTGTATCTTGACTGTCTCACAGCATCATGGCCTGGCGTGTTTTTGTTGCCTTGTACTTCTCAACCACAGATGTTACTGGCAGCTGCAGCTTGCTGCCAATGGAGTAGAAGCTTCTCAGGACGCCCAGCCATCTCCTCAGCTAGGTGTTGATCTTTTTCTTGAGCCCCTCAACAGTGTAGGGTACCTCGTAAACGAGCAGTGGCCAGAGCAGTCTGGGAAGCACCCCATTGGTATATCCAGGCCTTATACTTACCGTGTAGGCTGCTCTTCTCCAGAGATGTCATCCAGGTTTCAGCTTGAATGAGAATCTCCTTCACACTCTGCTTGTCGTTGAGGTCCACCCTGCACCACTTACCCAAGTTCTTTACCGGTTTCTCTTGGACTGTTAGGATGATATCCTCTCTGATCTTAAAGCGAAACCGATCCTGGACACGCCTCCTCCTCGGTACCAGGCTTCTGGATTTTGCAGGTTAAATCTCCATCCTTGTCGAAGTAGTACTGCAAGAGCTTCTGGAATTGCTCAGGGACATGGTAGGTCTTCAGTGTCGTTTCCACTAGCTTGTGGGATATCGTACCGTCCCTCAGTAGCTTCCAGAGTCGTCTTCTGAGCCTTTTGAAATACTTGCAAAACACCTTACGTACAGAATGCCATTTGGCCCTGTGGCTGATTTTCCTCTGGCATTCTTGAGAATTTTGTTGACTACCTGCCAGCTTAGTTTCTCTGCGCCGAAGGGGATAGTTGGTTTGATGAGTTTCTCCATCTCCTCCAAGCTGTCCTCCCTTCTTGGGTCACTGTGGACCTGACGAAGGTGCTCCTCCACCTGCTCTTTTGTTCCTTTTAACTCCCCTGATCTTTTACCGCCCAGAAGTTTCAACAGATATTTGAATGGGTTCTTGGTGAAGTCCACCCTTTCCTTAGTCTGTTGCTTCCTGTCCCTGCGGTGGCACTCAGCCTGGTGCAAGATCTTAATTGCGCTCCCTCAGGTTGTCTCGGATTTCGGTGAGTGCTGGTTTCTTTCCGAAGCGATCAGTCCCTATGCTCCAGATGATTGAAGACATGGGCCTGAGCTTCTTCCCCATGTCTCCTGCAATGGCTGCTTCCAGCATCTGGTCCACATTGTGATCAAACATCTTCCATTCCTTTTTTGCTGCTGCGGCAGGCCAGTTCACTGGCTCTTTCCAAGCATCTGCGCAGGTCGTCTTGTGTCCCGAGTGTCTTCGCTCTCCCTCTGGTGCCTTGTCTCCTCTGGTACATCAGCGATGCTGTTCCTGCCCCCCTCTTCATCGCGTGTCTAGAGACTGGGGATTTGACTCCTGCCCCGGACTCTCCTCCATCTCACCAGGTTGTCCTGTGTGTTGCACATTACTGGTAGGTTATGAGCACTTCATCTTTGTCTGATGTATCTTCAGACCCCTCTCGTTTTTGCATGTCTTCCCACATCTGCCCGACCCCGGGGGTATCTTGCAATATATCTTTCCATAGCGATTGATGATAGGTTCCTCCTCACAAAGGATGTGCTTCGGCCTGCCGAGCCTCCACACCCCGGCTCTGGTCTTTCCCAAATGTCAGCAGTCCCTCCTAGCTGTCACCATTCTTCCTCGGTCACCAACTAGTCTTTCCTAGCTGTCACTGGGTCTGCCAGAGAAGAGTATGCTAAATATGATATGGGTTACTGCAACCAGCTCACCTTTACAGGTACTCACCTCTGCACCATATGTGAGCCAGTGGCATTGCTCTCTCTCTTTTTTCCCTCCCTTAAGGCACCTCCCTCCAAACTGGGACTGAGTTGAGTGGCTTCTGCAGGTTTTCAAATGGGCACCCCCCTCATTGATGTTTCGTCGATTTAAGCCCATGACATCTCGGGGGGGCTTAATGGTAGTACCAGTGTCCTGGTACTACCCCCACTGTCCACCACTCAACTCTATGATGTTGTTAACCCGTCACCAGGTTAGCTCTGCCCCTGCTCATTCTACTTTATCCAGATCCACCAGGATGCCACCTCTGCCTGCTTAGCGATATTGGCTACCAGCCGCTTCCTAGTTGGCCCTTCAATCCTGAGCATTCCAAGCGCTCCATTTTTAAACGTACCTTATTTTACTTACCTTATTTTGAAGACACCTTATTATGGTATGTAGGGTAGGGCAGACAATGTGAAAACTGTGGCAGTTGCTTGCTTTTCCAGCATCCCGAGCAGTCCAAGCGCTCTCCAGATGAACTGACTAAAAGTGCATTAAACAAAAATGTTAATGACATTTGGGAAATTTGTTTTGGGAGGTCAGAAGCAAAATCACTAATTCATCATGGAATAATGACATCCTGGCGGGAAATCTGGAGTAAAGACACTAAGGGTAGAGATTATTATAATATTCAAAAGTCTGTCAGAGTGAGAAGTTTCAGAGGTAAATGTAGAAAAGAAGATTTTTTCTAGGTTAAGATTAGGACATACTGGACTTAATGCTAAATTATACACCTTGAAAAAGGCAGTGTCAGATAAATTTGAGACATGTAATTGTAGTGAATCTGTTGATCATGCTGATGGGTTGTAGGAAGTTCAGTGTAGAAAGAGAAAGATTGAAGAACAGGGTAATGGGAAGGGAGTTGAGCATCAAAGGTCTGTTAGAGATAGGGAATAAACAATTATAGTTTAAAAGGGCATTATTTAAATATTGAAATGAAACTGAAGGTTCAATATCCAGAATATAACTTCTTTTTTGTTTTGGTTGATTAAAGTCATGATGTTATGCACTCCGATACAGTAGGTGGCAGGCAGCATACACCTTTAACGTTAGTTTGTAGTCCACCAATAAAATCAAAGAAGAAGGATACCAGCTATCACCACACACACTCAAGGAGAGAACTGCTGGCTGTGTTTGGAATCATACTAATATACTATTCAGACTATAAGTGTGATGTCAAATTGAGTATGTAGTTCGTTCACACTGCATAGTATGTGTTTTTTTTGGATATGAGAAATGCCCGGATGTATACTAGATTAGCAATAATGCAGCTTACTGGACAAACTCAACTGCCCCCAATGCATTGCGTCTCTTCAGAAGTCACCTCACATCTCCGAAAACGTTTCTAAACAGGCATCATTTACATAAACTGACCACACATTGGAAATCTACAGGGTAGAAAAAACATTAAAACTCAATAAAGTGAAGTATAAATTTAAATGACAAAGCTTTTAGCCTGCCTAAAATGACGTCAGCTTTTATCGCTGCCGGCATTCTGGGATACTTGGCTGTATACTTCTAGCCTGGCAAGCCAGACCCACATCAGAAAGATGTAGGGTCTGACACTGCTCCATTGGCAGTGTGGGCGGGATAAATGGTTGTCTTTCAAGTTCCCTCTGCATGCAATAGGATAGCGCTACAACCAATCAGAGCAACAAAGAAGGTGACGTAGTCAGAGCGATGGCTCTGACTACGTAATTAATCAAAACTCCGAATACATATTTCCTTTCGAGGAAAGACTTCAGCGCCGTTCTTTGTTCTTTTCTCAAAGAAAATGTTAACTTCAAGTCTTGAAGAGTCGCGGCCAAAGCCGAGTCGAAAGACAGCCGTTCGCCAGCAGCAGCAGCCATTGTTTACCTCTAACACGGAACCGTCGCAACTCTGTCGTCATGGTAGCCCGGCTTCCGATTCCGCCCCTCACGCTGTGATTGGCCTGACAGATTTTCTGTTTCCAGCACCGAAAAACGACGGAGAAGTGCTAGACCCCCCTGGCTGCAAAATAAATTTGCTGCCGCTTAGGGGCGTCTAGATTTCTAGGCTAGTATACTTCAGTTTGAATGGTCTGCTAGTAATGGAATACTTAATCGTTCATTTAGCAGGCAGTATGTTAGTATGTGGTTCTGAACACAGCCACAGAGCTCGACATGCATGCCATTAACATCTGCTCTGACTGTAACATCTTGCCAACTCTCCAATTAATCTACCTGTGTCCTGTGTGTCGGAGAAGCCCAGCAAAGCCACTTAGGTGGCGTGTGGCAGTAGACTCTAAATGCATGCATGTCCAAGCTCTCTCTTGAGTGTGTGTGGTAATAGCTGAGCTAACCTGTGGGCCTCGATTACTTCCATGCACCACAGGTGTGCAGCCTCACTCAGCCCCCGAGTCTAATAAGTCTGACTCGGACTCAGGTGAGGCTCCTTAAACCAGCTATTAACCACACACACTCCAAAATGTTGAACTAATTTTTTTTTTTAAATCATCATTTGATCAGGTTGTTATAGAGGGACCAGAGAATCAGACTATCAGGTCATTTTAGAGGGACCTGGGAATCAGACTATCAGGTCCATATAGAGGGACCAGAGAATCAGACTATCAGGTCGTTTTAGAGGGACCTGGGAATCAGGTCTATCACACACACACAGCTGATCTGGAAAATAACCAGATCTCGCTAATTTCATTGAACTAGATTACATTACTACATTACAGCGTGATGCATGCAGAGAAATTAATTGACCCATTGGCTTCCTCCCCCCCCCCCCCCCCCCCCCCAGCATGCCAGTGTACTAAGAGGTCAGAACAGCACAACAGCATTATGTAACAACCTCTCACCACTAGGCCTAAATACGAGCAGACAAGCCTCCCCACCTGCTCCCACCTCCTCCCCACTGACGTTTGAGCTTGAGGAACTGAACTCTGGCTCCCTGCTGAGTGTTTGCCCCGGACGGCGGAACACAAACAGCAGATTACGATTACTTGTTCTTGATGTTTACTGTGAAATCTGTAGAAAGTGGGAAACAACGATCTCAAATGAAGCAGTACTCCAGCTGAAAGGAGAAACAAAACTTTTGTCATTTGTCATTTGCTGATTAGCATAATGCCGAGGTGAGTTAGTGCCGCAAAGCTAACAGATGAACTATTAGCAGGGTGATGGATTAGCGCTACAGAGCTAACAAATGAATTATTAGCAGAGTGATGGGTTAGTGCTGCAGAGCTAACAGATGAACTATTGGCAGAGTGATGGGGTAGCGCTGCAGAGATAACAGATTAACTATTGGCAGAGTGATGGGTTAGCGCTGCAGAGCTAACCCACACACGCATGCGCACGCACACACATACGCAAGCACATGCGTGATGTTGACACGTGACCTTGCTCTCCTCAGGGAACATCATCGGCTCTGGGATCTTCATCTCTCCTAAAGGCGTGTTGGAGCACGCAGGCTCCGTGGGGCTGTCCCTCATCGTGTGGGTGCTGGGCGGGGGGATCTGCGCGCTGGGCTCCATGTGCTACGCTGAGCTGGGCGTCACCATCCCCAAGTCTGGAGGGGACTACTCCTACGTCACCGAGATCTTTGGAGGACTGGTGGGGTAGGTGCTCTCTCAACACCACCACAACGTACTGCAGTACAATAACGACCTAGTTATACTTCAGTTATCTTTCATTAATTATACTTTATCAAGTTACACTATCAATTATACTTGATCAATTATACTTTATCAATTATACTATATCAAGTTATACTTTATCACATATGTAATACATGCTCTAATATACTGTTTCATATGCGTGTTGGGAAAGATCTCGTAAAAGTTGTAAAAATAACCTGTTGGACCAGACACATGTGTGTGTATAGGATAATAACATAGTACAACGGAGTGTGAGAACAAGGTGCTCAGCAATTTACAGATGATCCTAGTCTGACTGTGTTTGCATGCATGTGTAACAGGTTCCTGCTGCTCTGGAGTGCGGTGCTCATTATGTACCCCACCACCCTGGCTGTCATTGCCCTCACCTTCTCCAACTACGTCCTGCAGCCCGCCTTCCAGAACTGTGTGCCTCCCTACATGGCCACACGCCTACTGTCCACGATCTGCATCTGTAAGCACCGCCCTGCACCACATCACACCAACTTACACCACATTACACACCCCACCACATCACGTACCACATCACACCAGCTGGAGGAACAGACCAATCACATCAGACATCCCTAGCTTCCATGATATCATGTTCTCATGTTAATAGTAATGAGATTCTGCATGAGAGAGAGAGAGAGAGAGAGAGAGAGAGAGAGAGAGAGAGAGAGACAAAGAGACATGACAACCTATTTTTGGTGACAGAATGTTAATACTGCTTCCCGGTTTGCCAACAGAGTGTGTGTCTGTGTGTTTGCCAGTGTGTGCTTACAAGTGCATGCGTGTGCATGAGAATGTGTGTGTGTGTGTGTGTGTGTGTGTGTGTGTGTCAGTATCACTGTCAGACTACATAATGGTGCCAGTCTTGGGATGTTCCTCTAATCAGAGGGCGTGTCTCTGCCTTTGTCCTTTGTTTTGGTGATGGTTGCCGTGACTCCCCTGTCACCGAGCACATGAGAAAGGGTAAGTGGGCGGGGCAGGACTACAAATCACTGACGGATAATCCTATTGGCTAATGGCGAGGCGTTCCGCTGGGCTCTGTCTTGGTGGTCTTGATGGACTTGTGGTTTTGTTCTTGGTTAATGATGTCATCCATCTGCTATGTGGTAGATCTACCATGAGACCCCGCTCACATGCGGTTTCAGACGCACCGCTGAGAAGGTTGGTTAGCTAGCGCTCAGTTGGTCTGGATGAGCTAGCGTTCAGTTGGTCTGGATGAGCTAGCGCTCAGTTGGTCTGGATAAGCTAGCGTTCAGTTGGTCTGGATAAGCTAGCGTTCAGTTGGTCTGGATAAGCTAGCGTTCAGTTGGTCTGGATAAGCTAGCGTTCAGTTGGTCTGGATAAGCTAGCGTTCAGTTGGTCTGGATGAGCTAGCGCTCAGTTGGTCTGGATGAGTGTGGCACGCCACTTAAGTGGATTTTGCCGGGGCCCTCCGACACAGGACACAGGTAGATGTTGTTTTAATCCGTTTATTGGAGATGGTACCAACCAGAGCAGATGTAATGGGCTGTCATAACAGTGGCTCTTTCTCCTGAGAGTGTGTGGTGTTAGCTGGTTTATCCCGGGTGCCATGTTTGCTCTGCACCCCAGGTGTGCAGCCCCACCCAGCCAGAGTCTAATCAGTCTGGCTCAGGCCAGGTGAGGCTGAAAACCAGCCACCAACCACACACTCCACAATGAGCTAGCATACAGATGGTCTGGATATGTTCAGTTGGTCTGGATGAGCTAGCCTTCAGTTGGTCTGGATGAGCTAGCCTTCAGTTGGTCTGGGTGAATATGGAGTGTGAAACTTATAGAAATATCTCTTCATTTTGTCAACAAAACAACAAAACACTTTTTCATCACAGTTACTGAAAGGTGACCAAATTCTGTATTTGACTTCACATGTTGGTATCTGACGACATCTTGTTGGACAACTGATATTTATTGTACAACACGAGGAATATTGGACCAGTCAGCGAAACAGGTTGAAGGTCAGCACCACTGTGCTTGAACAACACAACAGACCATAATCCCTGAACCTCAAATAATCCTGCGTGTTGGAGCAGAATCCAGACATTTAGTGTGCAACATTCTTGCTCTCTTTAAAGGGGAGGTCTACAGTGAGTCTTTAAAGGGGACGTCTACACCGAGTCTATTAAAGGGGAGTTCTACTGTGAGTCTTTTAAAGGGGAGGTCTACAGTGAGTGTTACAATGTACCACATTCTATCGGCCTTTGTCAACAACGCAAAACAAATATATGATATAACGTCAGCACAATGCAAAAAGTTGAAGTCTAAACGAATTGTGACTTCTAGATTAGAATTGTATTGGAAACATTTTTCCTGTCTAGCTGAACTAGGTGAGGGGTTAGGAGTGAAGGGTTTGAGTCAAACTGGGGCCCACACACGCTAAGAAATGTAAGCACTCAAATGTATGCACACACACGTTGTCATTTTTTTATATATTTGAAATGACCTTGAGGAAATGACAACCTTTGAGGAAATAAAACTACACAAAACAGAGGGGGGGGGGGGGGGGGGGGTCAGACCACACCCCTACAAAAGTCTTTCCAAGACTGAGTTGATTAGCTGACTTTGAGATTTATACTTTTTAACATTTTCCTGACAAGATATTCGGTAGGTGTGTAGTGGATACATGTGATATGTGAGCAATGTATTTTACGTTTTTATATCCTGTTTTCCATCACTTTAAAGGTGCTGTAGGTAGGATTTAAGAGCTTTAATTTGAGTGTTATTTGTTAGGAATACCAAAGCCATCCGTCAGCTATTAGTGAGTGAAATGCTTTGTGAGAAAATCTCTTTCTAGTTGACTGCGCCTGCCTCTGTATGAGACCGTTTACATTTTAGACCGCTCCTGGCTCATTTCTGACCAATCAAAAAGAAACGTATTGAGGGAGGGAGCAGAGAGGGAGGGAGCAGAGAAGGAGGGAGGGAGCAGAGAGGGAGGGAGGGAGCAGAGAGCTGCTATTTTTTGTTCTCTTTAATTACAAATCTGAAAATCTAATGTGCATGTAGGGCTGGAAGTATGTGCATGTAGGGCTGGAAGTATGTGCATGTAGGGCTGGAAGTATGTGCATATAGGGCTGGAAGTATGTGCATGTAGGGCTGGAAGTATGTGCATATAGGGCTGGAAGTATGTGCATGTAGGGCTGGAAGTATGTGCATATAGGGCTGGAAGTATGTGCATGTAGGGCTGGAAGTATGTGCATATAGGGCTGGAAGTATGTGCATGTAGGGCTGGAAGTATGTGCATATAGGGCTGGAAGTATGTGCATGTAGGGCTGGAAGTATGTGCATGTAGGGATGGAAGTGAGACATCCTGTGCAGAACTTGGATATTACTGCAACCTTGTAGAAGCGGAAGATCAGCTGTCAGGGGAGGGGCTTCTAAGTTTAGCAGAGGTGAAGAAGAAAAACCTTGGTCACATGACCAGAGTCCCCATGTTGTCACGCTATAGATCACATCATGTGAACAAATCATGTGACCTCATGCAGGACTTCCTTTACTATTCCTGTGGGTCCTTGCAGTTGTACTGCTATATAATACCAGTAGTATTACCACTAGTTGTAGTATTAGTAGTGAAAGCATTAGTATTCTTTATTCTAGTACCTGTACTTATGATATTAGTCCAGTGCCAGTCATGATAGTAGTCATCATAGTTATAGTAGTACCTCTTGTTATATTTGTAGTAGTAGTAGTAGTATAATAGTAGTAGTATAATAGTAGTAGTTGTAGTTTGAAGCCTCTGTTGTCACATTGATGTCTGGTTCGCATCAGTGGTTATATCACATGACCTGCTAATATAAGGCTGCACACAACCCATTTAGACAAGCCCACCCCTTGCTCTACCAAACACACAAACACAAACACACACACACACACACACACACACACACACACACACACACACACACACACACACACACACAATAAAACAAGTACAAATGTCAAATGTATTAAATGTAATAATCTTAAGATCTTAACTAAGATAAGGAGCAACACTGGAACAAAAAGATCCTGATGGGGACCCTAATCCTACTCATGAGATACCCATCCAACCCTAACCCTGACCCTAACCTAACCTAACCCTAACCCATCTAACCCTAACCCATCTCTACCCTAACCTACCCATAACCCATCTCTACCTAACACTACCTCAACATAACCACTTCACATGTTATACCTCAACATAGCCACCTCTACCCTAACACTACCTCAACGTAGCTGCTTCACGTGTTGTACCTCAACGTACCCATCTGTACCCCAACACTACCTCATCGTAATCACTGTTCATATTATATCTCACCACAACCGCTCCACATGTATGATAATAAGATATACTTGGAGGGTACAATATTGTTTGTTTGAGCGAGCTGTTTGTAGTATGTTTAAAAATAAACTAAATACATGCACTTCCTTAAAAGTACACTGCAAAGGCTTAGGCTACCATTGAAACTGGTATTTCTTCCTAGGCTGTGGTTGAGACTGCCCCAGATTGTTCCTGCAGCTCCACGTGGCAATTAACAGATCACATTTTAACTTCTGTTTGGAACATATAAACTATAATGTCAGTATATACTGTGGTGCTGTGTTAGTATTGTGGTACCATGTCAGTACATACTGGGATACTGTGTACTATGTAGTACTATGTTAGTACTACTGTAGTACTATGTTAATCTGCCAGAGGGCCTGTTATCCCTGTAACCCTGTGTGTGTGTGTATGTGTGTGTGTGTGTGTGTGTTTAGTATTCTGGTGCTTGTTGGGTTCAGTACCACAGAGGTCTTTAATCCCGGTACCTGTCAGCCCACACAGTGACATGGGAAGTGTGTGTGTGTGTGTGTGTGTGTGTGTGTGTGTGTGTGTGTGTGTGTGTGTGTGTGTATGTGTGTGTGTGTGAGCGGAAGCTTCTGTTCCTCCCCCGGGTTTCCGTAAAACACCACAATGTCGCGGAGGCCCGGTACTGACAGAACCGCCAAGAAACTAGAGACTGGACGCCCCCTGTGTGTGTGTGTGTGTGAGCAGGAGGTTCTGACAGGTCCGGTCCCCTACAGGAGGTGGGTTTCCTTGTCTGGGTTCTGGTGATGGATGGTTTAACACCCCCCCCCTCTACCTCCCTGTCTACTGCCCACTTACCCCCCCACCCTCTACCCCTCTACCCCTCTACCCCCTCTACCGTCTCTACCCCCTACACTCTCTAACCTCTACTGTCTCCTCAGAATTGAGTGTACATGTACATATATAAGGCTTGTTTCAGTATTAGTTGACATGCGATTGGCTCCTCTGCCAATGAAAAACACAAGAGACCGCCTAGCTAGCTGCTGTGTGAACCCGTCAGCCATGTTTCCGCCTATGGCTACCTGCTGTGTGAACGTGTTAGCCATGTTTAAATTATCTCGGCTTGCTCTGACCTGTAGGAGTTTAGTGGGGAAAAAAGATGATACACCACATACCACACCGTTCCATACACATACACACACACACACACACACACACACACACACACACACACACACACACACACACACACACACACACACACACACACACAGGAAGTATGGTGCAGGAAATAGGAAGCATATGTCAGAGATCTATCTGTTCTCTGCTACTCTTTTTTTCAGCCCCTCCCCATTGTGTGTGTGTGTGTGTGTGGTTGCACATGTGCGTGTATGTTGTTGTTGCTGTTAAATTACCAGCTCTGATTTTGACGCAGCTACCAGTGAATGAAACTATTGTAACTGTGTGTGTGTGTTGCAGTGTTCCTCACCTGGGTGAACAGTATGTGTGTGTGTGTGTGTGTGTGTGTGTGTGTGTGTTGCAGTGTTCCTACCCTGGGTGAACAGTATGTGTGTGTGTGTTGCAGTGTTCCTCACCTGGGTGAACTGTGTGTGTGTTGCAGTGTTCCTCACCTGGGTGAACTGTGTGTGTGTTGCAGTGTTCCTCACCTGGGTGAACAGTATGTGTGTGTGTGTGTGTGTGTGTGTGTGTGTGTGTGTTGCAGTGTTCCTACCCTGGGTGAACAGTATGTGTGTGTGTGTTGCAGTGTTCCTCACCTGGGTGAACTGTGTGTGTGTTGCAGTGTTCCTCACCTGGGTGAACTGTGTGTGTGTTGCAGTGTTCCTCACCTGGGTGAACTGTGTGTGTGTTGCAGTGTTCCTCACCTGGGTGAACTGCTCTAGTGTTCGCTGGGCCACCAGGATCCAAGATGTGTTCACCGTGGGGAAGCTTCTCGCTCTGGGCCTCATCATAGTGGTGGGACTGGTGCAGATCTGTAGAGGTAACACACACACACCTTATTGTATATCTTATTGTTTTATATATTAATATATTGTAGGAATCGATGGGACAAAGGGAACCGGGAGACTTGTTTTTAGAGAAAGCCAAAACACGGCGCGTTTATTCTCTTACAACTCGAATGAATCAAAACAACAGACCGCCTGAACCTCGCGTCACAGCCTGTGACCCACTTGCCCACTTGCCCACTTGCCCATATAACACAACACAACCATACTGTGGTGAATTATGTCCATATCTCGATGTAGTGTCCACTATATACGTCCCCCCAGAATTCACCAGAACTGGCAATGTCAACGTCAAGGGGCCCGGATCACCCGCCTGAAACGACTCTGTAAAACAGGAGCGGGGATCGATGGGTCCACCGAAGGACCCCTAGGAGTCGAGTGGCGGCTTGGGGGAAAGGCCCCCGCCGCGGGGGCCGAGCCAACCCCATGGGTTGGTCCAGATCCAGGTGGGCCGGCTTGAGGCTGTCCATGGTGAGCTTACCACCGATATCCACCACAAAAGTCTTGTCCCCGGCCTCCTGGACGCGTAACGGCCCGTCATAGGGAGGGTGAAGAGGCCCGCGGTGGG
This sequence comes from Merluccius polli, assembly GCA_030340625.1. NCBI lineage: Eukaryota > Metazoa > Chordata > Actinopteri > Gadiformes > Merlucciidae > Merluccius > Merluccius polli. The sequence continues at coordinate 17,048 of JAOPHQ010000425.1, forward strand.
CGTCATGGCGGATGAAAACTGAGAATATGACACTGCGGGAGGCCGTGCTGCAATGTGGGCACAGGCGCGAAAACCTTAGCACCGACGTGGAGCGCGGCCCGCTGTTGGGGTGCAGATTAGGGGGCCGCGGTGTTGGGGACAAAATCCCCGGGAACCTGCAGCAGCTGCCCGTAAACCAGCTCAGTGGACAAGGCCTGAAGGTCCTCCTTGGGGGCGGTCCTGAGGCCCAACATGACCCACAGGAGCCTGTCGACCTAACTGTCATCCTTGAGGCTGTCCCAGAGCGTGGCCTCCATGGAGAGATGGAACCGTTCACACAGTGCGTTAGCCTGCGGATGATATGGTGGAGCTTCACCCCGGGGCCTCTGGCGATTGCGCTCCATAGCTCAGACGTGAACTGGGGCCGGAGACGTCAGACGTGAGCGAACTGAAAGACCAGGGGCGTCCGCTACAATATTATATATTATATTAGCTATACTTTTAAATCCTGCCTGAAAACCTCTTTGTTCTCCCTGCAGTTTGAATCAAGCTGAGACCATTAATGTCTTTTATCTTCTGTTTTATAATCAGTTTATGTCATGCTGTAAATTGCTGTTTTAATTGACCTAAGCAGTGCAGCACTTTGGTCAACCCTGTGGTTTTTAAATAACCTGACATGACTAAATGGTAATGTTAATGTTATTATATTATGTTTAGGACAATAGTGCCAACATGGTGGTAGTGAAGAGGTTAATAGTGCTGACATGGTGGTAGCGAAGTGGTGAAGATAACGGTGGTCTAACCTGGGGTCTGCAGGCTACGGCCACAACCTCGTACCCAGCGTGGCGTTTGAGTTCCTGAAGGAGCCGTCGGTGGGGCAGGTGGCGCTGGCGTTCCTCCAGGCGTCCTTCGCCTTCAGCGGTTGGAACTTCCTCAACTACGTCACCGAGGAGGTGGTGGAGCCTCGCAAGTATGCACACACACACACACACACCCACGCATACATGCACTGGCCACGCAGTGTTTTACCTGCTTTTCCTGTTGTAGAGCTAGAGGGTTATATCCATTCTGAACATTTTGGCTCTAAACGATGGCTCTATAGAGAGGAGTGCTGCTGTCTCCTGGGCAGGTAGACACTGCTAGACACACGGGACTCATACCGGTGATCACGTCTTTAGTTCACCATGTCACATCACTCATTCAGAGCATGAATATCTGTTGAATATCCAATATCTTTAACTTAAAAAACGAACACTTTCAAAACTAGATTAACTTCTATTGCGATTATCTTAATACACCACCACAGTAGCACTAAGCTGCTATAAATGTAATTTTCAGTTTTGATGTTGGGACGTCCCGACAACATCTGGCGGGCGGACATTATTGTAAAACGTATTGAACACGGGGTAGCTACTAAACGTTGGTTAACAATCCTATTTTAGGCTCAACAACAACATGCAAGGACAAAGGCTTTATTTATTATATTCAATTTCTGCCAAGTCTGTTCCACTACATGTCACAAAAATATATACAGTGTGCCTTTAAAGGTGCGCTATGCAACTCGGTTATTCCTCCGCTGTTTCTGGGTTTTCGCCGGAATTGGGCTCGCATTTCTCACTATAGAGCTCCCCCTGCAGCTTCGGAATAGGCCTACAACACTGCCGTAAAAACTCATTGACAACGCCCCCCACCCCCCACTTCGATATATAAATAGTAATACACAACGAGAACCTGGATTCGGACCGCAAACAAACATGTGTGGTAGCAAGTCACTGCTAGGATAAACCCTCACTAGCTAGCAAGCTAGCCATGAAGCAACCAAGCTAAACGCATACAGGGCTCACAATAAAACGGTCGAGCAAAACACATTGTTCAACAGACTCTCAAACCACATTACAAACACGAAGTTCACCCAAGGGTAGGCTACTTACAATTTCAGCAGCAAGACAGCCAAGTCGGCGTCCGTTTTGCATTCTTCCGAGTCTCTCAGTTGACGCCATTCCGCATAAGCTCGCCCTATGTTCACTCGTGTCTGGTTTCTTTGTTTATCAGAATCCTTTCTCTTATTCTTCGATTCCTCCGACCTTCCCCTCTTGGGTCTTGATGGATCCGTAGTGGATTTGTCGATTGATCCAGAATTGCCTTGCAACTGACTCTCTATATTCAGCCGGACCCATGTTTGGCACCCCCGCCCAGGTCTACCGTAAAGCAGTGAAACTACAATCTGACTACATTTTCGAGGCGCGATTGGATACTTCCGCTGCGTCACATCCGTAAGTGGCCGGGACGGCCACATGAAGTTGCATGTTCTGTTTTTCCGCGGGGACCCAACAGGGGGAGATGAAACACCCACCAAACAACCCAGAAAGTGTTGTAGAACGATCAGAACGACTCTCAACCTGCATGGTTAAGGTTATTTTTGATAAACGAGTTGCATAGTGCTTCTTTAACTCTTAAAGTGTGAAAGCACTGGTCCCGGTAATAGAGGCCCTACAGCTCCCCCTGCTGGTGAAACTATGAACACTATTCAAGTCCTACTGGATAATCGCTGATATATCATTAATAATGTATTTAATCACCATGATATGAAATGTGTCACTACTAATTATTTTTATTGTTCAAATCTGCAATTTATACAATATGCTGTTTCAGTAATAATGTCTGATGCCTAATGTCCACAGTATTGATAATGTCTGATACAGATTTACTAGAAGTTACATAGTATTGATCGTGTCTGATGAACATGATTGATACTGTCAATCACGTATCAGACATCAATCACAGAGTAGAAAGTGTCTGATCTGTGATCAGTAGTCTGATCAGTGAGCATCCTTTCCTCTACTATCCCACTAATAAAAAATAATTTTAAAAAAATACAAAAAACAAACAAAAACAAAAGAAAACATTGCAATTATTCTGTGTTTGTATGTCCTGGCTCTTACTTTGATATTCTGATATTAGTATTTTCGCACTTATCTCTGTTGTATACTAGCAATCGGCTGACTTAGCAATTGGGTGTTTGAAACTCATTCTTGTGAAATCCTTACTCTACTGATAGCGATTTACTGTTGCACTTTCTTCTAACAAATGTACTTGTAAGTTGCTTTGGACAAAAGCGTCTGCTAAATGCCCTAAATGTAAATGTAAATGATCAGTGATCAACAGTCTGATCAGTGGTCAATAGTGTCTTATCAGTGATCCTGTCAAACAGGAACCTGCCCAGGGCGATCTATATCTCCATCCCACTGGTCACGCTGGTCTACACGCTGACCAACATCGCTTACTTCTCCTCCATGAGCCCCGAGGAACTGCTGGCCTCCAACGCCGTGGCTGTGGTCTGTACATCCGATAATATACTTCACATCCCATAATATAATGAACGTCCCATAATATACTGCACATCCCATAATATACTGAACATCCCATAATATACTGCACATCCCATAATATAATGCACATCCCATAATATACTGTACATCCGATAATATACTGAACATCCCATAATATACTGTACATCCTATAATATACTGAACATCCCATACATCCTATAATATACTGCACTATGGATAAGGTTAGATTATATTATATCAGTCTAGATATTAGGATGGATTATTATTATATCAGACTAGATTCTATTAGATTAGAGTAATTTGGATTATATTATATTATATTAGAGTAGACTAGGTTATATCAGACTAGATTATATTAGATTAGTGTAGACTAGACTAAATTATATTAGATTAGAGGAGACTAGATTCTATTAGATGAGAGTAGACTAGATTATATTAAAGTAGACTAGATTATATTTGACTAGATTATAACAAATTTAATTTTAAATAAATGTAGGGTTTGGTGTTGCTGTAATTACTTCCTCCTAGATCCCAAAGTTTAGAGGTAGTAATTAATCCATGGTTACCATGACGATATTCTAACCCTAGCTCTCTGTTCTCCCTCCCTGTTTTATGTTATCTGCGATTTTTACTCATTTAATTTCATGTTTAATCAAATGGTGTGTGTGTGTGTGTGTGTGTGTGTGTGTGTGTGTGTGTGTGTGCGTGCGCATGTGTGCGTGCATGTGTCTACAGACCTTCGGAGAGAAGCTGCTAGGGATGTTCTCCTGGGTGATGCCCATCTCTGTGGCTCTGTCCACCTTCGGAGGCATCAACGGATACCTGTTCACCTCTTCCAGGTAAGATACACACACACACACACACAGCAGCAGCATATACACACACACACACACACACACTCACACACTCACAGACACATGTAGACACACTCTCACTCGCACACACACACACACACACACACACATGTAAACATGGTAGTGTCTCTTCCTCCCATGACCCTGTGTGTTGCTCTCCTCCCCCCCCCCAGGTTGTGTTTCTCAGGGGCGAGAGAGGGCCATCTGCCCTACCTGCTAGCAATGATCCACCTGAAGAACTGCACCCCTATCCCCGCCCTGCTGCTCTGTGTGAGTACTGCACCTCCAGGCCAGAGCGCTCTAAAGACTCTGTATCACTGAGTGCTCTATATCTACTAGTACTAACACTCTGTATCGCTGAGTGCTCTATATCTACTAGTACTAAGCATCTGTATCGCTGAGTGCTCTATATCTACTAGTACTAACACTCTGTATCGCTGAGTGCTCTATATCTACTAGTACTAACACTCTGTATCGCTGAGTGCTCTATATCTACTAGTACTAACACTCTGTATCGCTGAGTGCTCTATATCTACTAGTACTAAGCATCTGTATCGCTGAGTGCTCTATATCTACTAGTACTAACACTCTGTATCGCTGAGTGCTCTATATCTACTAGTACTAACACTCTGTATCGCTGAGTGCTCTATATCTACTAGTACTAAGACTCTGTATCGCTGAGTGCTCTATATCTACTAGTACTAAGACTCTGTATCGCTGAGTGCTCTATATCTACTAGTACTAACACTCTGTATCGCTGAGTGCTCTATATCTACTAGTACTAAGACTCTGTATCGCTGAGTGCTCTATATCTACTAGTACTAAGACTCTGTATCGCTGAGTGCTCTATATCTACGAGTACTAACACTCTGTATCGCTGAGTGCTCTATATCTACTAGTACTAAGACTCTGTATCGCTGAGTGCTCTATATCTACGAGTACTAACACTCTGTATCGCTGAGTGCTCTATATCTACTAGTACTAACACTCTGTATCGCTGAGTGCTCTATATCTACTAGTACTAAGACTCTGTATCGCTGAGTGCTCTATATCTACTAGTACTAACACTCTGTATCGCTGAGTGCTCTATATCTACTAGTACTAAGACTCTGTATCGCAGAGTGCTCTATATCTACTAGTACTAACACTCTGTATCGCTGAGTGCTCTATATCTACTAGTACTAAGACTCTGTATCGCTGAGTGCTCTATATCTACTAGTACTAAGACTCTGTATCGCTGAGTGCTCTATATCTACTAGTACTAAGACTCTGTATCGCTGAGTGCTCTATATCTACTAGTACTAACACTCTGTATCGCTGAGTGCTCTATATCTACTAGTACTAAGACTCTGTATCGCTGAGTGCTCTATATCTACTAGTACTAAGACTCTGTATCGCTGAGTGCTCTATATCTACGAGTACTAACACTCTGTATCGCTGAGTTCTCTATATCTACTAGTACTAAGACTCTGTATCGCTGAGTGCTCTATATCTACTAGTACTAACACTCTGTATCGCTGAGTGCTCTATATCTACTAGTACTAAGACTCTGTATCGCTGAGTGCTCTATATCTACTAGTACTAAGACTCTGTATCGCTGAGTGCTCTATATCTACTAGTACTAACACTCTGTATCGCTGAGTGCTCTATATCTACTAGTACTAACACTCTGTATCGCTGAGTGCTCTATATCTACTAGTACTAACACTCTGTATCGCTGAGTGCTCTATATCTACGAGTACTAACACTCTGTATCGCTGAGTGCTCTATATCTACGAGTACTAACACTCTGTATCGCTGAGTGCTCTATATCTACTAGTACTAACACTGTATCGCTGAGTGCTCTATATCTACGAGTACTAACACTCTGTATCGCTGAGTGCTCTATATCTACTAGTACTAACACTCTGTATCGCTGAGTGCTCTATATCTACTAGTACTAAGACTCTGTATCGCTGAGTGCTCTATATCTACTAGTACTAACACTCTGTATCGCTGAGTGCTCTATATCTACTAGTACTAAGACTCTGTATCGCTGAGTGCTCTATATCTACTAGTACTAAGACTCTGTATCGCTGAGTGCTCTATATCTACGAGTACTAACACTCTGTATCGCTGAGTGCTCTATATCTACTAGTACTAAGACTCTGTATCGCTGAGTGCTCTATATCTACTAGTACTAACACTCTGTATCGCTGAGTGCTCTATATCTACTAGTACTAAGACTCTATCGCTGAGTGCTCTATATCTACTAGTACTAAGACTCTGTATCGCTGAGTGCTCTATATCTACTAGTACTAACACTCTGTATCGCTGAGTGCTCTATATCTACTAGTACTAACACTCTGTATCGCTGAGTGCTCTATATCTACTAGTACTAACACTGTATCGCTGAGTGCTCTATATCTACGAGTACTAACACTCTGTATCGCTGAGTGCTCTATATCTACGAGTACTAACACTCTGTATCGCTGAGTGCTCTATATCTACTAGTACTAACACTGTATCGCTGAGTGCTCTATATCTACGAGTACTAACACTCTGTATCGCTGAGTGCTCTATATCTACTAGTACTAAGACTCTGTATCGCTGAGTGCTCTATATCTACTAGTACTAACACTCTGTATCGCTGAGTGCTCTATATCTACTAGTACTAACACTCTGTATCGCTGAGTGCTCTATATCTACGAGTACTAACACTCTGTATCGCTGAGTGCTCTATATCTACTAGTACTAACACTCTGTATCGCTGAGTGCTCTATATCTACTAGTACTAACACTCTGTATCGCTGAGTGCTCTATATCTACGAGTACTAACACTCTATCGCTGAGTGCTCTATATCTACTAGTACTAACACTCTGTATCGCTCAAAATACTTTGGCCTCAAAGCATCTCTTCAATACCCTGTAGGTAACGACATAAAACATATCCATAATACAGTCTTCGGTTTCTTCACAAACTATACATAACCAAACAAACAGGACAGTCCTGTGTGTGACCTTTGACCCTGGGCTGTTCCTCTCCACAGTGCATCGCCACCATCTTCATCCTGTGCGTCGGCGAGACCCACAACCTCATCAACTACGTGTCCTTCATCAACTACCTGTCCTACGGAGTCACCATCGCTGCCCTGCTCTACCTGCGCTGGAAGAAGCCCAACATCATGAGGCCAATCAAGGTGAAAGACCATGACTCTACGTTTACACATTCAGCAGATGCTTTGATCAGATACATGGCATGAATGAGCAGGTAGGGTTAGGGCGTCTTGCTCCAGGGATGGTTGACTGTGGAGACAGGGGTTCGAACCCAGAACCTTTCAACTGGGAGTCAAACACCCTAACTACTAGAATATACCGGACCATACTGAAACATTTTTTTTGTTGGCAAGTGATGTGATGTTATGAAGTTTTTTTTGTTATCTTGCAGGCAGTTAAGATATAGGCAGGTTCTGGGTTCTAGGTTCGAACCCCAATGTCCTCAGTCTACCTGTAGGCATCCTTGAGCAAGATGCCCCCTAACCGCTACCTGCTCCTCAATGACATGCATCTACAAAACAAAATGGTGAAATAGTAAAATAGTAATATATAGCCCGATGAGTTGTTGTTGTTTGCCCAACATTGTTGTTGTTGTTTGCGTAATGCTGTATTTAGGAGAGAAACAGGATATCAACGTGACGCATCAATGTTATATTATAATTAGATTATATAATTATATATACATTATATTATACATATTATATATTATAAGTGATATGCACTCAGACTCAATCCGTTCTCTACATTCAGTCATTTGGCAGACCTTTGATCCGATGCAAACTATCAATATTCAAAAGATACCGTGGTAACACTCTCATCTCTGTGATGGAGCAGGTGAACTTGTTGGTCCCCATCAGCTACATGGTGTTCTGGGTGGTGCTGCTGGGCTTCAGCCTGTACTCAGAGCCCGTGGTGTGTGGCCTGGGGATGGTGATCATGCTGACTGGCGTGCCCGTCTACTTCCTGGGCGTCTACTGGAAGAACAAGCCCACATGGGTGTACAGCACTCTGGGTGAGTCCCGCCAGCACTGCTGCCTCTCCAGAAGTCTAGGGACCCTTCCTGTAGCTGAACAGAGGGTTAAAATGATTTGGTGTGTGTTTGATTTAACTTTTTAGAGCATTAGAGGGGTGGGGTCCTCTGTATTAGAGGGTCTAGGATTAAACATCTCAGAAATATGAGTTATTTTAAAAGTAACAATGTAGTATTATATTACTCATTGTAAAATGATATCATTGTTCAGACCACGCTAGTCCAAAATCACTCTCTATCTTCACAAAGCAAGGGGAAATTTATCAAGTTCAAGTATTTAATTGTCAGGTACACAGAGAAACAGGATTAAACTGGGCTATCTACTACTATCTATCTACTAAATCTAGTGCTATCTATCCACTAAATCTACTACTACTACTATCTAACTACTAAATCTAGTACTATCTATCTACAAAATCTACTACTATCTATCCACTAAATCTACTACTACTACTATCTAACTACTAAATCTAGTGCTATCTATCCACTAAATCTACTACTACTACTATCTAACTACTAAATCTAGTACTATCTATCCACTAAATCTACTACTACTACTATCTAACTACTAAATCTACTACTACTATCTAACTACTAAATCTACTACTACTACTATCTAACTACTAAATCTAGTACTATCCACTAAATCTACTACTACTACTATCTAACTACTAAATCTACTACTACTACTATCTAACTACTAAATCTACTACTATCTATCTACTAAATCTAGTACTATCTATCTACTAAATCTACTACTATCTACTAAATATACTACTATCTATCTACTCATTCTACTACTATCTACTACCTCCAAATATTTCAATATTTCAACCAATTCCTTTGGATGAGGTAATTTGATCTGTGTGAAGTATCTATCTATCTGATTCTGTTGTCCCCTCTAGGGGGAAGCACTGGGTCAGTATAGAGCTGCTGCTATGACCAGGTTTATGGTCATGGAATAAATAGTAGTTAATGGTAGCTTAATAGTATTAGTAATACAATTAATAGTAGTTAATAGTAGCTTAATATCATTAGTAATATTAATAGTAGTTAATAGTCGCTTAATAGTATTAGTAATAACATTAATAATAGTTAATAATAGCTAGTTAATACGAAGTGATACAACTAACTGTGTCCCATTCAGCCACAACAAGCTAAACTTCTTCACCTTGTTTGAAAAATAAATTGACAGAGACAGAGACAGAGTAGCTGTCTGATTCAGACAGACACCAGGTTAGTGTGTAAATCTGTGACTCATGAAGACTGTTGTGTTGCAGAGCGGGTGACCTACGTGGGCCAGAAGCTGTGTTTCGTGGTGTTTCCTCAGAATGACCCGTTGGTATTGGAACCCCTCCCCCCGTCCAAGGCCCGCGACTGACTGGCCACCTGACCCTCGACCGCAGCTCTCCGATCCTAGCGGTTCTCCGTGTGGTCTTATCACATTCTTGATGTGTGTGTGTGTGTGTGTGTGTGTGTGTGTGTGGGTGTGTGTGTATGTGTGTATGTGTGAGTGTTTTTATGAAACAGTCCAGTGTTGAAGCTACAGTTCTAGGCTCTGGATAGATGGATGAATGAATGGATAAATGGATAGATAGATGATGGATGAATGGATTAATGGATAGATAAGTGATGGATGAATAGATAATGGATGAATTGATTAATTGATAAGATTATGAACAAATGGATTAATGGATAAATGATGGATGGATTACCTAATGGCTAAATGATGGATGAATGGATAGATAGATGGATGAATGGATGGAAGGATGGAATTGGGTCGCACACTGGTCGCGTACGCAGTTGACTCGTTTCTTAAATGTGAACTACAGGTTTCATGAAGGTGCTCACACCCCCTCCCTCCTGCCAGCTGTAACTTCCAACACTGTCAAAAAGAAACCAACCTTTTCTTTTCCCATAACGAGACCCAAATAAGCTCCCAAGTGCTACGCCCCGCTGCGTAGTGGTACACAGCGTACAACCTGCTTCAGGCCTCCCTCCTCTCTGATTGGTCCTTGGGTTAGAGTAGTTTGTCGATAGGGCCTGTTCTCTTCCTGTCAAGATGGTGTCAGCCTGTTGTTTGTGTAATCCCAGTGCCTTACTCCATGTAACAGCTGTCTCATTCATGTTCATGTCTGATCACTTGTACCAATGCTAAACCGGCGCTGTCCAAGCAGACGCTGTGGAGCACTGCTTCACAACGCGCCCTGTCTGACACACTCGACCGGGCTCTTCAGTGTCACGAACATGTAGGCAGACGGTTTCTTCTCATGATTTTTGTTGCTGTAATGTTATAAGAGTGGAGGAGTGGTCTCTCGTCTTGTTGCCATGAGAACCAGATTTCATTTTGTTTTCCCAAGACATGTATTAGATCACTTCCTGTTTCATCATGTAACATCCGTCTCTTGTTGTTGTAAAAAAAGTGCCTGAGTTCCTATAGTTGACCTGTTCCAGACCGTTGCTAGTCTCTAGTCTATCCCAGCCTACCTCACTTCTCTACCAGCAGTAGCACAGGCATTACTATACCTTTCAGTTCTCCATTGCACCAGCCTGCTTCCAGCCAAAGGTTGGTGGTTGAGCACCCAGTCCAGAGTGCTCATGAGTAAGGCACGGATAGGGTGTGGGTGCGACTCCAGTGACTCATCGAGTCTTCTGAGGTCAAGTCTTCCTTTAGTTCCTTGCACAGAATATATCTGGCATGGAAAAAACAAACATTTTTTTTATCAAAACATGAATATTTTAACTGTTGCCTTGGATTACGTTTTTTAATTGTCAGATCTTTACGAGAGCAATGTTTTCTAAGCTTATGAAAAACAGTGTTGATGAAGTCATCACCAAGCGGCTGTTGAAGATGGGAGGTTTGTTATCCTTCAGTTTGAATTTCAGGGGCTCTGTCCTAACTTCAGGGGGGGGGCAGTTTGTCCTGAACCCTCCTTATATCTGCAACACTTCCTCAGGCTGTGACCTCCTTTTGGAAATACCCAGTTACTATGGAAACGTGTGTCTGTAAATACTTTCCATCCATCTGTCGCCGGGCAGATTTCTGACCTTGCTTATGTGCATGGCCTGCCAGCGCTGTCCAATAAACAGTTCAGTTATATGTGTTAACTTTTAGAAGCCATACTGATAGAGGCATCTAACATAGACCCCAGGCTGCTCTACGTGGGCCTGCTTCTCTGTTAAAAGCACATTGTTTCCCAGAATGCTCTGTGTCTCCATTGATTTCCCAGACACTAAAATGTTTGGGACCACCCCCCCGCCCCCTCTCTCTTTGAGTGTGAGAAGTACATTTGGTTCTCTCTGTGTGAGAGAGTTATCAGGTTGTTGGTGATGATTAAAGGCCTATCGGCTCTGTAAATACCGTGTCAGTTGAAGCCGTTTTAAACACGTCAGGACACCCTGAAGACCACATTCCTCCGACGTGTTGATCATTGCACAGGTACTGTACATACTGTACAGCCCCCCCCCCACATTCCCCTTCACCCCTCGATGCCATACCCCCTGCTGGTACCCCATCTCCGTACCCGACCTGGTACTACTGTCCCAGGTGTACCTGTATGTTTTGTAAAAGACTTTGAACATATCAATGTATAACAAATATAGTAGCTTATTAAAGACAATGTGAAGAAAACAATGACTTGTGGTTTCATGACATTTACTGCCTGGTTCTTAGTTCAAAGTGTGTGTAAACATGCGTTTCAGCCTGTGTCCTACACGACTACACAATTACACAAAAATGAGAATGAAAAATCTATTGGCCAAATCGGAAACCAGAAATGTCCTCTACACTTACACCAACCTAGAAAAAGATGACATTATGAAAGATAGTCTGACGTTATGAAAGGGATAGTATGACATGAAAAAGAGTTGACAGAGAGAACCCGAACTTAGACATTTATTATCATAAATTGCGTTTGTCTTGTGTTTCATTAAGCGTTAGAATTGAACAGAGATGTCAAACCAAGTCTTGAGTGAGGACTTGAGAACGAGTGTATATCAAACAGGTTGAGGTTTATTCAGCAACAAGCTGCTTGTTCTGACTGTACAGAGGGTATCGCAAATATACATATAATACAAAAAACAATCTCAATGGTTTTACAGACAGATGTTCAGTCAGACAGACAGACAGTCAGTCAGACAGACAGTCAGTCAGACAGACAGACAGACATGCAGGTAACTGAAAGACTGGACTTGGGGAAACTAATAGAGAATAAACAGTATTAAATGTCTGGTACCCAAAGTGTACCTACAGAGTATTAAATATAGAGTACTAAATATAAAGAGTTCTAAATATAGAGTAGCCTACTAAATATAGAGTACTACATATAAATAGAGTATTCAATATACATAGAGTATTCAATATAGAGTTCTAAATATAAATAGAGTAGCCTACTAAATATAGAGAACTAAATATAAATAGAGTATTCAATATACATAGAGTATTCAATATAGAGTTCTAAATATAAATAGAGTAGCCTACTAGGCCTAAATAGAGTAAATAGAGTATTAAATATAAATAGAGTAGCCTACTAAATAAAGAGTAGGCTAAATATAAATGGAGTAGGCTACTAAATATAATAGTAGTAATACCATGTCTTTAAACAGAAGTCCTATGCAGTACCTGTCATAGCTGGATCTAGGATATCTGATGTCATCTGATCTGTCTTTAAACGTCAAGCAGTTCTCTTGTCATGGGAAAATACA
>JAOPHQ010000425.1:35000-44052 GCA_030340625.1 Merluccius polli
AAATCCAGAAACCCACAAGATCCGAGTACAGAAACTATTTTCACAAGGTCATTATAAAACATTTCAAGTAATTTACCAGAAACATATGACTTACAGAGCATAACGCCCGGATGATGCAAAGTAGACTAACTTAACCAACACTATGACTATTTTACCAAATAAAACTAGATGTTTAGAGTAGACAGGACCTCCAGGTGATGGTTGGTTACCTGTAGAGTAGACTAACCTTTACTAGATAAAACTTGATTTGTTTAGAACAGGCCCTCCTAATGGTTGTCTGTGGCTTTAGAAATCTCATCATTCAATGTTATCACTTTTTCAAGAAATAGGCGAAAATTAAATAAAGGCAAGGAGGGAAACTTTCTGTTTTGATCATGGCGGTGAAGCAGCTTGTGTAGATATCCTACCAAATGTGAGTTCACATCCCTGCTACACGATTAGCATTACCCACAATCCCCTCTGGGTTAGTTAGATCCTGCATAGAGTGTGGGTAAGTTGGAGTTTAGCAGCATGGAGGTAGTGTCACCAACCTCCACAGCGCCATGCCTAGCGCTGTCCTCCCCCAAACGCCCCCTCCCCCTCCAGCTGGGGGTCGGGGTGGGGGTCCCGCATGGAGGGGGCGGGGCCGCTGGGCGACATGTGACCCAGGGGAGAGTAGCGCTGCAGGACCACGCCCCTCAGACTGACTGTCAGGCCCAGCTTCCTGGAGGCACGCCGGGGGGCTCTCGAGGGGAGGGGGGCTACAGGGGGGGCGTCAGGGTCTGAGGACTCGCTCCCGTCTGGGCTGGGCCGGGACCCGGTCCCCTCGGCGGGCCAGCTCCCCGCGGAGCCGGGGGATAACGCCGCCTCCTCCTGGGCGTCGGCGGTACGATCGGGGGAGAGCGGGGGGCAGGATGAGGAGGGGGCGTGTCCCTGGTTCTCCACAGTGCGGTAGCTGTGTAATGCCACGGCGCCGGTGGGCGGAGTCAGCAGGGAGGCATGGCCGCGGGGGCGGAGCCTCTGGGACACACGGCGCCACAGACGCGTGATGCGGCGACGGGACGAGCTGCGTCTGATCTGCCTGCACATCGCAGAGCGCAGGTTGTGTAGCACTGACGTCTTGGGGGGTGGGGGGGGGGACAGAGAGAGAGAGAGAGAGAGAGAGAGAGAACTAATGAAGAAATACCTGGGCAGTTTATAAAGTCATACCTGGGCAGGTTATGAAGTGATACCTGGGCAGGTTATGAAGTGACACCTGGGCAAGGTTTTAAAGTGATACCTGGGCAGGTTACAAAGTGATACCTGGACTGGTATATAAAGTGATACCTGGACTGGTATATAAAGTGATACCTGGACTGGTATATAAAGTGATACCTGGGCAGGTATACAAAGTGATACCTGGGCAGGTACCTGATACCTGGGCAGGTTATGAACTGATACCTGGACAGGTTATAAAGTGATACCTGGACATGTTATAAAGTGATACCTGGATAGGTAATAAAGTGATACCTGGGCGGGGTTATAAAGGGGAAAGTCCTCCACGGGGGGTATGAGACCCTGAGCGATCAGCTGTCCGTAAGAGGGCGGGGCTTCTCTCTGTACAAACTCCGCCTCCAGACGGGTCATCTGGGTCTCAAAGGCTCTGGGGAGACAGACAGACAGGCAGACAGACAGGCAGGCAGACAGACAGACAGACAGTGAGAAAGAAAGACAGCCAAACAGTCAGTTAACCAGACAGGGAGAGAGACAGAGTGAAAGATAGACAGGCAAAAAGAAAGACAACAAAATAGATAGGGAGACAGTTAAACAGAGAGACAGACAGACAGAGAGACGGACAGACAGTGAAACAGACCGACAGGTGTGACAGACAGACAGTGACACAACTAGGCAGAAAGACAGTACAGTGTGTGTTTGTGTGTGCGTGTGCGAGTGTGTGTGTGTGTGTGTGTGTGAATGTTGCACGGTATACAGATACTACAAAGATATCGCAATACCCTGATGTTAAAAACGGTACTAAACCCCATTTTATTAGCAACGACACTTTAAGAATTTTTGTGTGGCGGGGAAGTGTGTGTATGGAGCGCAGCGCTCTGCTTTCACTCACTGCAGGCATAGTGACGTGCCAACTGTTGCTTTTCTCTCATGAAGCAGCCGATTTCATGGTGACCGAACGAGAGGCATGGCTGCAAGTACTAGTGCTCTTGCTGAGCGCCCACAGTGAAATATGGCAATATTTCACTTACATAGCAAACAATTCAAAGAACGACAGGTTGGCGAATTGTGACAAATAACATAATTAACGTTACATGCTCTCAAATATAAGTCAAACAAGTGTTTATTTTGTGACAACTTTTTCCACCATCGGAGTTTGACGAGGCAATTAAGGGCAATGATAACTGTTTAATCTGGCTTTAGCTTTGTAGCTAACTTACCAAAGACTTGGCAAACATCTCTATATGTGAACCCAACGTTCACACTGGTAATGTTAACTTTACCATAACTTGCAAGCTGCTAAAATCAGATCAGTGTTCAAAAATATTCAGATCAACAACACCAGTTCTAAATGTATTTTATCAATTTATACTCCATCAGTATTGTTTATGCATTCATGGCATGTACATTTTTGACCTGACCTCCACTGAGGAAGTGTATTGAGTCATTTATGTCTACTTTAGTGCACTACTGTAGTTTGCAGGCTAATAATCCTGGGTTTGAGCTTTATCGTCATGAAGTGCCAGCCTTACAGTTAATGTAATTTATGTTTAGTTAATGTGCGGTTAAGTGTTTTCTACTATGAGCACTGAGCTGCCTATTAATGGAAAATAATCTCTCAACCTTTGAGATGGTGGGTAGTAGAAAACACTTAGCAGCATTAACAACGATTGGATTTTTTAAATTGTGAAAATATGTGTGAAAATATTTTTTATTAATAAAATACAAATAAAATTTTAGGTTCCATGTTCTGTCATCTATATTTTACATTACTTTTCCTGATGTTTTATTTTTTTGCTGTGGTATCGTTTCAGTATCGGTCTCGAGATATTTAGGCAGGTATCGTATCGAAGTCATAATTTGGTATCGTGACAACACGTGTGTGTGTGTGTGTGTGTGTGTGTGTGTTTGTGTGTGTATGTCCCTCCACCTGCTGTTGGAGCTCCGTAGGGAGTAGAGTTTGAAGGCGCAGCCGAGGGCGATGACGAGCAGCAGGCTGCACACCAGGCTGCCGATGAGGGCGGCTGTGATCACCTTGCGGGGCACAGCGGTGTGGCAGCCCAGCTCGTCGCTGGCGTCCAGACAGTCCTGCTGGCCGTCGCAGCGCCACGTCTCCGGGACACACAGGTTGCTCTGGCAGTGGAAGTTCCCCGGCTGGCACTCGTAGCAGTTCTTCTCGTCGGCGCCCTCCGGGCAGCTCTTCAAGTTGTTGCAGCGTTCGTGGGGCGCGTAGCAGGGGACGGAGGGGCCGCGGCCAGGGGCGTGGCCGAGGGCGGGGCCACAGGGGTAGTGGCTGGGCTCCATGCAGCCAGGGCAGCCCTCCTCGTCTCGGCCCGAAGGACAGTTCCAGAAGCCATCGCAGCGCTGGCTCGCCACGTAGCAGCCCTGGTCCCCACCGCACGGCCGCTCCCCAGGGAAACAGTAACCTTTGACCTGTGAAGGACGGATGGTGATGAAGATGTTAAACACATATTCTGAATCAACACATGGTTCACTACAATGTTTAGCCATGTGTCTCCAGCCATCGACACCTGCAGTAACTCACTAACTCATGATGGACCTGTGATCAAACTCTTCCTCATCAAGGAAGTCCACAAGGCAGAGGAAGTAAGAAGAAGAAAGAGAAAGAGAGATTTTGCTAGATATCTACATTTTAGATTCCTACATGCTACATATTTTATACATATTTTACTCTGCCAGCTAAAGCCCGTGGGTCTATCCAGGGACCTTGTATACACATGGTACTAGTCTGTAAAGCCCGTGGGTCTATCCAGGGACCTTGTATACACATGGTACTAGTCTGTAAAGCCCGTGGGTCTATCCAGGGACCTTGTATACACATGGTACTGGCCTGTAACGCCATCGGGTGTCTCCAGGTGTCCGGGTACCTGGTAGGTGGCGTTGAAGCCCCGCCCCGGGCTGTGGGCCTGGGCCCGGTACAGCAGGCTCATCTGACCCCGACTGGACTCCAGCAGGGCAGGTCGGCGGTTGTTGTGGTGGGACAGCACCTGCAGCAGCTGCTCTGCCTGCTGCAGCAGCCCGTCGTACACACTGAGCGAGTCCGCCGGGCCCAGCTGCAGCTCCAGCTGCAGGACGATGGGCTTGGGGTCCTGCGTGTCCAGGAACCACGCGCAGCGCAGCGCGGCCCCCACCAGGCTGTGATTGGCCCGAAAAAAGAAGTCGGGCGAGGCGAAGGAGCCGTAGAAGTTGCGCAGGCGCTTCCCGCAGGCCGTGTCGGGGCAGCCGCGCTCGTCCGAGCCGTCGGGGCAGTCGCGCGCCCCATCGCAGCGCAGCGCCCCGGGGAGGCAGCGTGTCGACTGGCCGTGGGTGCATGGCAGGGTGCGGCGGGGGCAGAGGCCCGGGGGGTCGGCGGTGGCTGGCGGAGAGCATCCCGCCTCATCGCTTCCGTCGCCACACTCGTCCTGGGCGTTGCAGCGCCAGGCCCGCGGCAAACACTTCCTGTTGGCGCACAGGAACTCGTCGGGCTGGCAGCGGGTCTGACCCGGCCGACCTGTAGGGGGACAGAACCACGATAGAGAACCTCTCTGGGATGGAAACTTTGGACTTCTGCAAGTGTAACAATGTTCATAAAAAACTTAAATATTATTTACGACTCACATTTTTCTTCATGCTCGAAACATACCCAATACAACATTGCATAGACTCTATAAATAGCTGTAAGATTCACACTTCCAAGAGGGATTAACCTTCGAGGGAAACATTTTTACAGGAGAGGAGAGGCTCTAGAATGGAAGAACCAAGCTGTATGCATGTACGATGTGAAACATAATAAGCGATAATAAAACTGGTGTTTGAGTGGGTGGATCAGGCACCGTACCCCTGGTGTAGGACAGACGGAAGCCCTGCGCCTGCCCTGAACTGTTGGCTTGGGAGTGGAAGTAGAGACCCAAGCGCCCCCTGCTGGAGGTGAAGGGCGGGGGCAGCGTTGAACCACACACCCTGGACTCTCCTCTCCCAGCGGGGCTGAGGAGCAGCCAGTCTCCCTGACACCCGCCGGGGCCGTCCAGATCCAGGCTACGGAAACTGGCGGGAAGGAGGGGAGAGGAGGAGGAGGAGATGAGGAGATGAGGAGATGAGGAGGAGAGGAGAGGAGAGGAGATAAAAACATGTATAAGCTGCAACATGGAAACAGAATAATTCTTCTTTGTATACAGCATATATACTGTACATGTACTGTATATGTGTGTGTCTGTATGTGTATATGATTATCATTATTGGGTCATTACTTACCTGACGGTGATGAGCTCCCCCTGGCCGGCCTGGATGCTCCAGGAACAGTTGACCCCTGGTGGGTAGTTCAGGGGCCAGGATGGACTGTAAATGACCCCTCTCCTCTCCACATGCACCTCCACCTCCCCGCCACATGCTGCTGGGACCACATTCACAAACACCTTTATTATTCATTACATCTTTATCATCCATCACAGCCAATTCTTATCACGGCATTGCAATAGCACGTGTGGTTGCAGTTCAGACCAAATTATATCAGAACTACAGCCAGCATATTCAAACTACAACTCGCCTATTAGAACAGTGTGTGTGTGTGTGTGTGTGTGTGTGTGTGTGTGCACACGCGTTATTGGAAAAGAGCTTTTGGTCTATGCAGTATTGCAGAGTTAGGGGCATAATGGTGTCTGTCTGTCCAGCTGAGCAGACAGACAGGATATCCGCTCCAACACACTGACGTGGATCTCTGAGAGCTCCGCTGCGTTCGCTTCCCATGCACTCTGGCCTCTATATGTGACTCATCTGACGTCTTCACACTGAAATTGAGCTCCATCTCTCCTGTTGGCTCTATAGCCATCACTCTCTCTACTGCCAGCTCTATAAACATGCATTTTAACAGCATTTGATCAAACACTGGAATACATGTCTACATGTAAACATACATGTAGACATGTAAACATACACATACACATATACATATACATGTAAACATACACATATATACATGTAAACATACACATGCATGCATATACATGTAAACATACACATGCATATATACATAAAAACATACAGATGCATATTATATATATATATATATATATGCATGTATAAATATACATGCATGTATAAATATATGTGAATATAAATATATATGAGAGAGAGAAAGAGAGGTAGAGAGAGGTAGAGAGGGGGAGAGGTAGAGAGACAGAGAGAAGGGGGGGGGGGAGAGAGAGAGAGCTTGGCGGTGATGATGTAATGCTGATAAGGGACCGACTCTAACCACACCGGTTCGGTATCCGATACGTGACAAAGCATCCCTGTTTACAAACACCAGCTCTATCGTTTCACCCCCAGCGAAAAAAAAATCGATAACCGTGACAGCGGATCCGATCAGATGGGACACACACACACACACTGTGTCACAGGACACCAACAACAAAGACCACGTTATACCTCATCTACAAATCACAACACAAATGTACACTGATCCTCCAGCACCTCCATCACTTTGTTAGGGGGGGACCCTGGAGCCCAGAAACAGCAGCCTCTGCTGGGTCTCGGGTCCAGGGTCCAGTGACCGAGACCGAGACGGGGACTGGGGGGGGTTGTGTGTGTGTGTGTGTGTGTGTGTGTGTGTGTGTGTGTGTGTGTGTGTGTGTGTGTGTGTGTGTGTGTGTGTGTGTGTGTGTGTCTCCCACTCACCGGCGGCCAGCAGCGCGGAGCGGGCGAGCAGCCACTGGAGCAGCAGGAGCTCCGCGGCTCCGAGCCGCCTCATCACTCCCATGGTGGTCCGGCCGCCGGGTCGCTCATCCTCATCCTCACCGCAGCCCAGGCCCAGTCCCAGGCCGACCACTCAGCCGAACCGGACCGCAGTAACACACACCGCACCGGGATCCTCAGACACCGCGACATCTGCTCCAGACGTCGGTTTTCCTCTCAATAAGACAAAGTGTCGCGGTCCCCATTTTCCCAGACGCACCGCTCCCTCTCCTCTCCTCCCAGCGGGTCGTCCTCTCCTGGTCCTGCTGCGGAACCGTCCGCGGGGTCCGCGGGTCGGATATCGCCGCGGACGTCAGGGGAACCGGGGGTGGCGGGTCGGAGGGATCACGTCGCCGAGCGAGGAGCGGGTTTCGCCGACTGGATCTGAGAGCGGACGAGTCTAGAGATCCGATTCATGTTTTCTTTCTTCCTCCAGGTCTCGGTTCGCTGCGAGTCCGCCCCCGTGCGGCCGGCCGGGTCTGCGACATGAAGACGTTTGGACTGAATGTAACACATTACGATACGTTAACCAGTGGTACCAAGACACCATTTATTACCAACACATGGCAGCTATATTAGATATGAGAACTAGGACGTGTTGTTCACAGAGCTACAGTTAGTTGGTTTTAACAAAAGGCACCGCTGGGATTCGAACCCAGGATCTCCTGTTTACTAGACAGGCGCTTTAACCAACTAAGCCACGGCGCCATTGGTGATGGCAGCGAAATCAGGCTATATAACACACCGCACTAAATGGACTATTTTGACCCGTAAGTTCAGTCTAGTGTTAATATTAATCGAAATAAAAGCCAGTTTCAAGAGTAAACCGTTTTTTGAAGCAACATTACGTCGAGGCGTGCAGTCGGGGGGGGGGGGGGGGGGCTGCGGACCTGCTAGTTTTCATTCTGCAGGAAACGCACGGTCTGCAGAATACAAAATAATGCAAAATACTTAATAGATCAAACCATTTAGAAATGAAAAACTGGACATAAACAACCCGTGTCCCCTTCCTACTCCTAGTAACACAGCCTCCTCCCTGTGTCCAAGAGGGTCTACTACTCCTAGCAACACAGCCTCTTTGCTGTGTGGTGGATGCATGGCGTGCAGTGATGGGGGCATCGCTGTGCTGCCATCGCAACCACTTCACATGTCAGTTTCCGTCTCACATCCGGTGTGCCAAACAGTGTAAACGGTGCCTCGTCACGTCAGTCTCTGAAAGAGTGACAGCCACCACTCACCACATGGGCTCTACAGTTAGCCGTGCACCGATCTAAGTAGTCCACGCATAACACTCCTAAACCAGAGCACAGCTACCTCTGAAGGGGCAGAATTTGCAAGCCACAAGTCAGGTGACACCTTGCAGTTTGTCTGCAAGCACTAGTCTGCTTTAAACCATCTGTCACCAACCCTTAGTGTGACAGTACACTTCCAGCCAAGGTATTGAAGTTGAGTTGCTCGAAAGTGTGTGTAGAGAAGTAGAAGATGGTAGGAGTGCACACAGTAATGTGGGCATCACAACAGTGAAAACCCAGCCAAGCTGAACAGTACACAAGGCAAACCACAAAGACAATGAAATAAAATCAGTAATTTTATTGAACAACCAGTTTCCCCTCCAGAAACATTTGCATTTCAGGACAAAAACAGCTGTAGTTCTTGTCCTCAACACGGCTGCTAATAATATGGCATTCACTTCAACGTGTCCCAGCTAGCCTCTTGCTGGTCTCCAGGTCCTGAGGTCTCACCTAGACCAGGGAAGGTCTGTATCTCCTGCGCCTCCTTAACAGGGCTGGAAGGATAGTCATATGTGAGGTAGGGGTTCACCTGCCAGTCATCTCTGCCACGCTCAACGCTACCGCTGGAGTGGGTGTAGGTTTCCTAGAGGGTACTGGCCCGTGAGGAACCTCCAGTCGTATGGGTAGACCCGAAAGATCCCCTGGGCATGGTGGCTTCTGGTCCAGGTGGGCTGGTGAAGACCCCGGCTTCTTCTACTGCAGCCTCATAAGGAGGCGCTGGAGGGAGGCCTCTTTCCTGGGTCTCAGCCTCGTAGCCTCCATCCTCCAGTGGGCTCTCGACAGTAATTTAAAACACTTCACACATTCCGAATGAATAAACAAAAGCCTCCATTTTACAATAC
>JAOPHQ010000426.1:0-32500 GCA_030340625.1 Merluccius polli
CCCCCCCCCCCCCCCCCCCCCCCCCCCCCCTCTCTCTCTCTCTCTCTCTCTCTCTCTCTCTCTTTAAATAGACCTAGCCTAATATAGACCTAATGTAGGCCTCCTTTCGATCGATTTCGATCGACAGGGAGCCAATCGATTGATCGATCCGTTCATTGTGCTCATATGCATAGACAATTGCGCGCGCGCGTGCCCGTGCCCAGGTGTGGGTGTGTGTGTGTGTGTGGGGGGGGGGGGGGGGGGGGGGGGGGGGGGCGCACCAGCCGGTCTGGTTTCGGCCCCTCCCAGTGGTTCAATTGTGTGTTAGACCACAGAATAATCACTTTTGTAACACTTTCTGACCACTTAAACGGCTTTTAAATTAAGGGTTCACGATTTATATGAAGGGATACAATTGGAAAAGGTCGGTCTGTGTTTAGGCCCACGTGTGGTGTGGTTAGGATAGTAGGCCTGGCCTATAATAAGCATCGCTAAGGGGTCCAGTCCCAAGTTTTGTGAACCAATCAAATCCATGATTAGGATATATGGATATCTATTATATCTACATTTGTTTTGCTGATGACTCAAAACCGTGATAAGGGGGACCTAGTAACAGTGAGCGGTCCGTTGCTCAGCAATATCAACCTCCAGCCAATAGATATAGCCTCACTGTTATTTATTCATGCAGGCCTACGCGTATTTTAGTCATCTAATCATCTTTATATGAAACATCTCCGATATATATCTAATTGGCCTGTGAGCAAGATCGCCCCCACACACAAAGAACCAGAGATTCACCTATTTTATATCTTACTTTAAAATATAATATAATACAACGGGACAAAGTGTTACTTTTGTGTGTGGGGCCCCTCTGTGAGAGATGCTTTGGCGCCCTCTGGTGGTCACGGCGGGAAGATGCCGTTCCAGGGAAAGATGAGGAGGACCACTCACTCCACGTGGTGGTCGCTGCAGACTGAGTGAGTGAAATACCAACAATAGTTATATGTTGTTAATAACTGTAGGCCTACGGGTAATTAATCCGACAGCAAAAAAAAAAAAAAGCCACAGCTCAGGGATTCACTTGTTGGAGCACACTTTAAAGCTAAATGTGAATTTGTTGAAACAAAATGAATGAAAACACCTGATTTTGTAGTTATGGGCAGATTGCCATGCCTTTACGAGCGCATTGGTTCATGTTAGTTTCACCACATGCCTATTCTGTATGAATAGAGGCTCATAGGCAGTGTTGTGTGTAACGCAACTACTTTTTCGGGTAAAAAGTAGTGTAACGCGTTACTACTGAAAATATGGTAATGCAACGTAGTTCCTTTTTCAGTTGAGCAGAACGTTACTTTTCCCAGGGACAGATTTGACAGCGACACTGCCTCAGCTGTAGCCTGGTTCCGCCCGCCTCCGTACTTCCGCTCAATTTTCATTTCACTTGTGTGGGAGTGCTGTATGTTAGAACGATTTCTTTTCCCTCAAGTTTGTCCTTCCAATCAGCGAACAGGAGGCGCGGCCTGAGAACAGTGACGTATAGGTCGTGCACGAATTTCAGTTATTGAGCGGAAGTACGGAGGCGGGCGGAACCAGGCTAATGCTCACTGCATCTGCCGTTTGTATACAGTGTACTGCTCGCAACGTGGTTTCCGGCGCATGAAATACGTCACGACCAAACGTTAGCGATTGGTTAAGGCAGATCCAGAGTGGCACTGGGCAGAGCCAATAGGTTTTAAACTTCAACAGCACCCGCCTTCAAGTGAGAAATCGTTTGTCTCTATAGCAGTTCTAGACCATGAGTATGAATGAAATGAGTACGAAGGTCTAGTTAGGACTAGGCTACCTCAGCTGCGCGCTTGCGCAATAGTCGCGGGCGCTCATTCCACAGTGAGGCTGGTACTAGCAATAGTGTGAGGTCTACACTGTGCCCTGGCCAGAAACTTTTGTCCACTGCCGTAACCCTCTCT
Organism: Merluccius polli; assembly: GCA_030340625.1. Classification (NCBI taxonomy): domain Eukaryota; kingdom Metazoa; phylum Chordata; class Actinopteri; order Gadiformes; family Merlucciidae; genus Merluccius; species Merluccius polli. The sequence goes on from JAOPHQ010000426.1 coordinate 1,947, forward strand.
CGGACTCACTCGCTAGCTTTAACCGCTGTTTTTTAAATTTTATTTATTAATCCGCACTTCCAGACCGCCACCGGGGCTTCAGAGTGATGTGTCTGAGGTGAGTAGTCCTCTCCCGGACACACACGCTAGCTTTTACCGCTGTTTTGTATGGCATGTTTTGTTTTGAGACATATGAGCCATTTTGAGGTTTTCATCATGTTGTCCTAGCCTTGATTTGATACAATTTGCACTATAGCTTTGCACCAATTTCGGTGTAGCCTCTTTAATGTAAGAGTTATGTATTTATGTGTTTTGTGTTCACCTACATGCCCATAAGATGCTATTTGGTATTATTGTTTGTATTGTTATTTTCTTCAACAAGTGCTCTGTGGTATTTTTTATAATAAAGAGCACAAAATAAATACCTGTTATGTCCTCCATAGTAGAACTTTATGTAGGCCTATACACATTTAGGAAATGAGATAGGGTTCTGCCCAAAGTCGAGCACCATAAAAGTAACGTAAAAGTAACGAGTAACGTAAAAAGTTACTTTCCATAGAGGGTAACTAAGTAAAGTAAGGGATTACTTTTTTTAAGAAGTAACGAGTAACGAGCAAACACTACTTTTTAAAAGTAACTTCCCCAACACTGCTCATAGGCTACTCTCTAAACAACATAAAACATATCAGTGTTGATTCTACCCGCCTGACCTCCATCCAAGGGCGTATCTCTGGTTTCAGCTGTGGAGGGGACGATGTGCACATAAGACTAGACGTGCACAAGGACTTTTAGCACAAACTTAAGTTTTAGGGTTAGGGTTTCCTATTAGGGTTAGGGTTTAGGATTTGGGATTCCTATTAGGGTTAGGGTTTCATATTAGGGTTAGGGTTTCATATTAGGGTCAGGGTTAGGGTTTCATATTAGTGTTAGGGTTTCCAATTAAGTTTAAGGTTAGGGTTTCCAATTAGGGTTAGGGTTAGGTTTAGGTGGTGCAAACTGACCAAAGGTGATAGAGATGCAGGAAATGGTCTTCCTGAAAGGCTTTGATTGTGATTGTAAAATTGCCCTTAATCTCCTCCTTACTCAAGTATTTCAGATGAAATGTAGGCAAAACTTTCTTCCACATTTATATCTATGATTTCTACCTATAGATATAAATATGGAGGCGCAAACTTTGTGCACCACCATATTTCAATCTATTCAATTCAGGCGACCTCATGAAGTTTAGCATCACTTTTGGGGCACTTCCTGTTGGTTCACAAGCACATAAATTAACTCAATCAATCAGAGGAATGCCGGCTTTCAGCCAACATTGGTTGCAAGTCCGTAGCCCATCGTATGGCCGAATAAGGCCCCAAAATGTTGGTTGACTAGGCCCCTATTGACCTTTATTGTGACCTTTAAACTTCTATAACTAGTCAATGGAGGGCACTACAGACACGGGACAAAGTTCCGCGGAGGGAGGGAGCGTGGTTCCACAGAGGGAGGTCCGGGTCGGAGCCGCGGAAGGAGGGTCGGGTGGTTCCGTGGAGGGAGGGTTGGATCGGAGCCGCGGAGGGGGGGGTCCCGTGGAGGGAGGGTATTGTCTGGTGGTTCCGCGGAGGGAGGATTTGGTCTGGTGGTTCCGCGGAGGGCAGGGGGGTCCTGTGTAGTTCCCCGGGAGGGAGGGATGGAGGGGTGGTTCCGCGGAGGGGGGGATGTTCGGGAGGGAGGTTGGGTTGTTGGTTCTGCGGAGGGAGGTTCGGGGCGGTGCCGCGGAGGGAGGGTCAGGTCTGGTGGTTCCACGAAGGGAGGGAGGTTCCGCGGAGGGACTGTCTGGTCTGGTGGTTCCGTGGAGGGAGGGTCTGGTGGTTCCGCGGAGGGAGGGAGGGTGGTTCCGCGGAGAGAGGTTCGGGTCGGAGCCGCGGAGGGGGGGACTGGTGGTTCTGCGGAGGGAGGGAGGTTCCACGGAGGGAGGGTCTGGTCTGGTGGGAGGTTCGGGTGGTTCCGCAGAGGGAGGGAACAATAATGTTGGTTTATTTCCAATATTTACAACAATCAGTAATGTGGGGAAAGCAAAAGGTAAAGTAAAGTGTAATGCGCGTCAGTATTGGAGAGCAGGGGCGGGCTGGCCATAGGGAGGTTCGGGAGGATTCCCAAACGGCTGGTCTGTTCCAGGCGGGGCCGGCCGGTGGTCGTAACTTTTTAAAACTTTAAAAAAAAAAAATGTTTTAATGTAAAATCCAGCCGCGATTGACCGCAGCTCGCAGCTGCAGGTAGCAGAGTGGAACGTCAGACTGGGTCACTCTAATATTTTGCATATTAAGGGGGGAGGGGTACGAGCGGCCCCCGCCCCTCTCAATTTGAGCTGATCCTTGCTTCTATTAAAATGTGATTGGCTCAGCCGCTCAGTCAGTTGGACGGTTGTTTTCCTGTTAAAAAAAAAAAAAAGCAAGGAAGGAAGAGGAGCTGGATAGTGACCATGGTGAAAAGAAAAACGCCAGAAAGAGATGGGTGGAGCAGAGAAAGTTAGGAATAAAAAAGAAAAGGATGCAGCCAAATGCGCCAAACTGACAGATCTGTTCTGTCGTGGTGGGACCAAGGTCAGCCAGGCCGGTGACGACACGGGTCCGAGCAGCACGGCCACAGCAGGTTAACAAACACTGCCTACACAGCGCTATCATTCCAGACTTGGCAATATAGACCACAGATGCTTTGGATGTATTGCTGAGCCTCTTCAAACCGAAAGTCCCCCGTTCGGGGGACAGCGTGAGATGCACGCACAATACAGACAATCAGTGTCTGCTAGGAAGCACCAATCCTAACATGTAGCATGCCAAAATGACGGGGAGAAACTCAGCTAAAAGCCTCTAACAAGCATTGCTACCCAAACGAAATATAGTGTAATCCCCAAGCAATTATATGGCCATGTCCACTTTAGTGCTTCTGCTACTTTCACCACTTCAACCAAACCACACAAACGAGGTAGCATGTGAAAGCAGAGACTCCGCTGATTACAAAGATATGTATCTCACCGTGCGATGAAGACTCGGCGAGCTAGCCCCCAAAGAGTAGCAAAAAAAAATCCACAAAACGATACAGTATGTCTTATCTTTGCAGTTTTGTGGTCAAAAGTTATATTCCAGCGCGAAAAAACGCTCCTAATGTCTACTCCTATGTCTCTGCTTTAGTTTGAAATCAATCACGAAGGTCCTGGTTTTTACATAAAGACAAAGGGGCTTTGAAAGTGAAGTGTGAACTCTTGGTGCGATATACTATCTTTGGCTTTACTTCACTCTGGATCGTCATTGGTCTGTCAAAGGTGAATGTGGTACCAATAGATTCCCCTGACTCTGACTGGTCGGTGGAGGTGTCAATCATCAAAATCCACCAATCGGTTGCCAAGATATCGATCTGCGTAATGCCTCAGTGAGTTTCTACCCAAGCCGTGCGCGGTGCGCCCCCCTGTGTAAACGCAGGGGAATTTTCAAAATGAATCAAAAACAGTTGTATTTGGATGGAATGAATAACCATAGTGATAAATCTGTGAAATATGATTAGTTTTCCAGTCTGGTACCTGAAAAAGGTCAAATTGCACATATGGTGCCAAGATCTGCCTGGACATACCTGTGTTAAAACTTCTGTTCTGTTCTTCTGCTCAGGTTCACTTTTTTAGTATCTACTTTTGCACAGATACTCATCACATTACTTCATAGAAGAATGTGGCCACTATCCAATGATTTAAAGGGTGTTTTTTACTCTTAAGTTATTTTTTTTTAGGCGAAAGTAAAAAATGACATTTTTCTTCAGTGTTCCAAGCGAATTTACTTTGACACAGTAACACATATCTTGATTCTGACACTTCTGTAGTAATCTCACCTGTCTTAGCTTTCTTTTGAGACCAACATTATGCACACAGCCCCACTGTCCTTGGCAGGGCCAAGCACAGGGGAAACAGAGCCAGGGATGCAATCAGTTGAAGATGAGGGTTTTGATTTTTATGCACGCCCTGCTTCCAAAGATTTAGATCTATTTTTTTCTTACCATCCTCAACAATCCCCCAGAAAAGGGATGTGTATCTATCAAACGAAAGATGGTATTAAGAGAAAGTGGCTTTCCTACTGTGAGAAAGAAAACTCACTGTACTGCACAGTATGTTTGGCATATGCAAAGCCATCTGCAAGTGATAGTGCATTTGTTAAAGGTGGAATGTAAGCATGGAAGCATGTACATCAACGGATAGAGGAACATGAAAGAAACCAAGTGCATCGAGATAGTGCTGAAGCATATTTCATGAAGGCCACCCAAGCAGACATAGCAAATCTACTTGGAGTAAAACAAATGTCGCTCCATCGTGAACAGGTCAGAAAAAAACGTGAGGTCGTGAGCCGTATCGTTGAGGTGAAAAAGGTAATAGGAAAATGTGGTCTTAGCTACAGGGGCACTAATTTTGAGGCTGCATACACTTGGGAAACATGGCTCTTAACCATGGACACTTCTTGGAAATGATCCTGCTGTTGAGCAAATTTGATGTTTCTCTCCAAGAACATGTTAGTGCATGTATGAAGAAAAGCAAGAGTCTAAAAGAAACTGTGGCTAAAGGAAGAGGATCTCTCATTACACTGCTGTCTAACACATCAGTCAACAAAGTAATTGACATCATTAGCCACTTGATCAAAGAAAACATTTCAAGGGAAGTAAGGGAGGCCCGAATGTTTTCTGTGCAGATTGATACAACACAGGATGTTACCTCCACAGACCAGTGTGCTGTTGTCCTCAGGTATGTGACTGACATGGTCCATGAAAAGCTCATTGGTGTCGTTTCATGTGAGTCATCAACAGGAGAGTATTTTGTTCAACTACTCAAGGAAACTCTGGCAAAGGTCGATATTGATATCCGGAACTGTGTTGGTAACTTTACAGATGGAACAGCAAACATGCAGGGCCAGTATAAGGGGTTCTCCACTTTACTGTCGTCAGAGTCCCCAAACCAAGTGCACATCTGGTGCTATGCCCATGTGCTTAATCTGGTTCTGGGAGACACCACAGGTGTTGTGATAGAAAGTGCATCTATTTTCTCCATTGTGAATGATGTTGCCGTATTTATCAAGGACTCATACAAGCGTATGAATATGTGGGAGAAAGTGAGCGATGACAGGCGTCACAGAAGGCTGTCCCCCATTGGGGAGACCAGGTGGTGGGCCAAGGACCAAGCCTTGAGTAAGATATTTGGCTGTTTTGGTAACCCAGACAATGCCTTGTTTGTTGATTTGATCCTAACATTGAAAAGGATAGTGGAAGATATGTCAATGAAAGCACATGTGAGAGCAAGAGCTAAGGGCTACATTGAGTCCCTCCTGAAGCATGAGACCGTGCTTACAGCCGAGATATTCTTGAGGATCTTTGAGATCACCTCACCACTCTCCAGATACCTTCAGACTAGCAACATGGACCTAATCACTGCTCATCGGCTTGTAATGGGGGCCATAGATAGCCTAAAAACATGCACCAGGGACATGGATGGTGTCACAAAAGCAGCAAATGTATTTGCTGAGTGGGCAAACAAGAAGCTAGAGGAGAGTGGATCCAAAGACATGGTTCAGGTGGATCTACCTGAAATAAAGATCAGAAAGAGAAAGACCATGCCAGGTGAGGTAGCAGAGGAATGGCATGAGTTGAGTGCAGAGGATCAGTACAGGGTCAAGGTGCACAATATTATTTTGGACACAGTCACTGAGAGCATTCAGATTCGCTTTTCAGCAAATGGAGCTCTTTATGATGATTTTGCATGCCTTGACCCAAGAAACTTTGGTACGCTAAGAGAAAGGGGGCTTCCATCTGAATCACTCCAACAGCTCAGTAAGTGCCTCCTTAGGTTTGATGACAGAGCCACACCTGGACAGCTGAAGGATGAGCTCTGTAGTCTTGCCAGCCACTGGGAGAGACTTAAGTTGCCCCATTTGGAGTCATACACTGTCTGGACTGCAGAAGAGACAGAAAATTAGGAAAACATGGAGCTGAAAAACACCAGCTGTACCTCATGTAAAAACTGTTTATCACATACTCTCCAAATACAACCTACTGACTGATGCCTATCATGTCATTGGACTGGGCTATACGTTCCTGCTGACACTGTCTTTCAGTCTGTGAGAGAACTTTCTCTACACTCAAGTTTGTGAAGAACAGACTGAGGAGCACACTGACACAGGAGCATCTTGAGGCATTATGCTAATGTCAACAGAGAAAGAGACCCTGATGACTTTAGACAATGATGCAGTCATAGACAGAGTTGCAGAGAGCAGTGTATTGCTCAAACGCTTGCTGATGAAGTAAATTGCAGAAGGTTAACATCTAAACAGGTCAGAAAGGTCCTCACACTGTTTAGATAATAAGGAGAGGAGGAAAAGAAGGAGGAAGAGAAGGAGAGGCAGGAGGAGGTGCTAGAGGAGGAGCAGAAGGAGGAAGAAGAGTAATAGGAGTAATAGGAAGAAATGGAGGAAGAAGAAGAAGTGGAGGAGAAGAAGGAGGAAGAAGAGGAAGAGGAGGATTAAATAGGGAGAGGAGGAAGAAGATGAAGAGGAGGAAGGGAAGGAGGCGGAAAAGAGGAGGAGGAGAAGAGGGAGGGATAGAAAGAGGAGAAAAGGAGCAGCAGCAGTTTGTATATACAGTAGATTGAACAAATACCTTTTCTCACACACACGCACAAACACACACACACACACACACACAGTAGTTTTGTTTGTTGAAAATAAAGTATTTGTGTTTTAATTAAATTACGGTTCTACTTGTGTCCTTCATGCGATTGGATAAAAGGCCTCTCCAAATCAAGCTCCCGGGCTGAATTTCAACCCCAGCCCACCCCTGTTGGAGAGACTATGTGTAGTGCAAAAAGATAAGGCATTGGAGAGTCTGCTGCAGCCAGCCTTCCAGCATCAGGCCAGCGCAGCAATGAGAGAGCGAGCGAAGGTCCCAGGACACCAGCTATATGGGAGCGGCCATTACCCGGAGCCCCGCCTCCCAGTTACGGCAGACAGCACCCTTGAGCTCCTTCTGCAGGTCAAGTCAAATAACAGGACAACATAAGGGGCACAGCAGACAGCAGAACAGCACGCCGAGGGAAAGAGTGGCGTAACGCCTTACGGCACTGTTGAGCCGGGGCGTCACAGGATTCTTCAGGGGGCTCGGTATGGGTCCCTAGGAGGGATTCATCGGAGGGCTCGGTCTGGGTCCCCAGGAGGGATTCATCGGAGGGCTCGGTCTGGGTCCCCGGAGGGTTTTTTTCCGGAGGGCTCGGTCTGGGTCCCCAGGAGGGATTCATCGGAGGTCTTGGTCTGGGTCCAGAGGGGGGATTCATCGGAGGGCTTGGTCTGGGTCCCCACAGTGGACTTGTTGGTGGACTTGGTCTCATGAGTGAGCTTGGGCTCGGGCCCACGTGGGAACTTGGCGTTGGGCTCGGGCTCGGTCTTTGGGCACCACGGCCGCCAGAACATCGGCGTCTGGGCTTCACAAACTGGTGAAGGGTGAACAGAAAACAGACGCTTATGGGTGCTTCTTTTGAAAAAATGTGTCTAAGCCGTTTAAGAAACACTTGAAACCAGTTCCTGCTAATTTGGACGGGCATAGCCCATCCAAATTGGCACTTTTAAGAGAGCATCTTTAAGAGAGCATCTTACCTTGTGTTGCAGGGAACATGTGGAGGTGAAGTCAATATGGCTGCCGTGACCTTTAGCCTGACCATGTGACCAACCGAATGAGAATGTGGAATTAATAATTCCAAGTTTTCGATAGATTCCATTCCAATTCCATAGATTCCCATCATTCCCTCACCAAAAAAGATGAGCAGCAGCTGCAGGTCATCTGTAGGGAATGTAACAAAACCGTTGCGTCCAAAAGTGGAAGCACGTCCAATCTTTTCCACCATTTGCAGCAGCGGCACAAAGTGCAGTATGAGGAATGTGTGAAACTCCGTGGCTGTGCTGCTGCTGCATCACCGATCGCGAAAGCTTCTTCTGCCCAAAAACAATGTCTGTTGCAAGAATCCTTCACTCGTGGTGAGCCATATGACAAGAAAACCGCAAAGTGGCGTGAGATCACTAAAGCGGTGGCCTACCACATCGCAAAAGACATGGTCCCGGTCGCAACGGTGGCCCAGGATGGTTTCAAAAAGTTGCTTCGAACAATGGACCCAAGGTACAATTTGCCAAATCGAAATTATTTCTCTGAAGAAGTGCTGCCAGAGATGTACACCACTCTCAGGCAAAAGCTGATAGCCCAGCTCGCAACAGTAAAAGATTTTGCGGTCACTACCGATATGTGGTCGAGTAGGATCTGCCAGCCGTATATGTCATTGACAGTTCATTTTATCAAGGACTGGAGAATGGAGTCGGCGTGCCTCCAAACCAGCTACTTTCCTCAAGATCACACCGGAGAGCACATCGCTGAAGCCCTGCAGGATGCCCTCTCAAGCTGGAAGCTGGAGGAAAAGGGGCTGGTGGCCATAACCACCGACAACGGGAGCAACGTTGTTAAAGCGGCCCAACTGCTAAAATGGCTGAGGATGCAATGCTTTGGTCACCGACTTCATTTGGCCATTGGTGAATACAATCGTCAAAGTAATTGTTACAGGGAAGAGAAAATGTGTGCATGCTTTAAAACCAGGGGCGGAGTGGCCGTCAGGCCGATCGGGAGTTTTCCCGGTCGGCCGGTTGACCACCGTGGTCCGGTGGCCCAGCCCACATTTAATGTGAGCGGCCGCGAGACGTGTGTAAGCTGGCCCTACAATCACGATCGCAACAGCGCTCGCCTGCGATCCACCCCCATCAACAATCGCGATCGCTACGCCACTGGCTGGTGGAGGGCTGGTAGTGGGCCGGCGGTGGGCTGGGCCGGTCAGAATTCTCCCGGTGGCTTTTAGTGCCCCACTCCGCTGTTTAAAACGGTTGTTTGCCATAACAACTTTTTCACACAGTTAAATAGTGTTTGAATTTGACATAAAATCTAAATCACACACCTCCCTATTAAACACAGGTGATCTTCCTTTTTTAGATAATAAAAATCAAAGAAAATTTCTATTTTTTAAATACTTTTATTTTAAATGTTTTCTTTTAAAGAACATGAATTCACAACTGAAAAAGTGAACACACAAACAAAATAAACAACTAACATGGCGTACTCTACTTAACAGGTTTCTAAGACATTGTTTAAATTAAAAGGTAAATGAAAAAGTCAATGATTTAAAATATTTTTTAACATTTTTATTTCAGGACATGGCATGGATGATCACCGCATCACAAGGTGCATTGCGCTGTGCAAGAAAATAGTCAGCAGCTTTTCCTATAGCTGGAAACGGAGGAGAGAATTGGCTGAGGTGCAGATTCAGCTGGGTCTACCGACTCACCAGCTCATCACAGAGTCAGCCACACGTTGGGGGATCGAGACAGCAGATGATCAGCAGGGTCCTGGAGCAAGAGGCAGCCCTCTCCAAAGTCCTGTTTGCTGTCAAGAAGTCGAGACATCTTGTCCTTAACTGGCAGGACGTAGAGGTCCTGCAGACAGTCCAGAAAGTCCTGAAGCCCCTTCATGACTTCACAGACGCTCTCTCCGGTGAAGAGTATGTCACCCTCTCCTACGTCAGGCCTGTGCTACACCTCTTCAACTCAAGTCTCCTAATACGGGAAGAGGATGATAGTGAGCTGTGTAGGTCGATCAAGACCAGAATCTTGGATTACCTCAATGCCAAGTATGCTGACCCAGACACAAGTGACCTTTTGGATATGGCGTCACTTGCGGATCCACGTTTCAGGGTCAAATACATCCCAGGTGAAAGAGTTGAGGCACTGAAACACAGAGCTGTGTTGGAGGTGGAGGCCTTGCAGGCTGATTTGGGCGGCGGTAAGCCGGACCCGGCTGGGCCTGTGCCAGAGGAACCAGGAATGCCACCACCATCCACAAAGAAGAAGTCACTGGCCAGCTTCTTCAAGCAGAGCACAGCCACCAACACCAGGCTGACACAGAGGGAGGCGATTGAAAGTGAGCTTACAAGCTACTTACAGTCAGCTATCATCGACCACGACACAGATCCTCTCCAGTGGTGGAAGATGCATGCCTGATATTTTTCCAGCACTGAGCCTCCTGGCAAAAAAGTACCTTTGCGCACCAGCAACCAGTTCCCCTTCTGAAAGGGTTTTCAGTTGCAGCGGCAACATTGTCAACTGTCACAGGGCATCCCTGAAGCCTGAGGCGGTTGATAGACTTGTTTTTCTTGCACAAAACCTGTAAAATACAGGAGCACTGCATATGAGAAAAGGTTTTTTGCCTGTTCTGTTAATAATGGTAATTTTGTTCTGTTTACATTCTTGTTCTTTGCACAGCTGTAGGAGATGAAACATCTTAACCCTTTTAATTTAATGAAAACTATTTAATATATTTGTTATTTCACACAATGTTAGATGTTGGCACCACATAATTTGTCAAAGAGATTTTAAGATTTTATTTATTTTGTTAACAAGATGAAAAACTGTTCTCTCTTTTCTTTTTTTAAACATGTTCATTCAATTTACCTTTCTTGCACTTGGCACATGTGCCAGCCAGAGTTCCATGTTCCATTCTGGTGAAAATAACTATACAAAATCACATGTTGATATACAGTATGTTGCAGTCATACTGACCTGTGTTTTAATAAAAGTGCTTGCAACATCTCACATGTGGCTTTTGACTTAAAAAAAAAAATCTAACCCACTCTATAGAAAATATCGAGATATATATCGTATATCGCCATTCAGCCAAAAAATATCGGGATATCATATTTTGCCCATATCGTGCAGCCCTACATCGATATCAGGGCAGAGTTCAGTTTGTGTCTCCAGATCCTGAAAGTGGCATTGGTTCATTAACCATCAGTGACTTGACACCTTCCAGTGTACGGTTCGAAAACTTCCTGGAATCAGCATCATCACCATTCGGCTGGATGTAATGGAGAGGCCAACCAAACCTGTGTGTAACCCTGAGGTTGTGGTTGAGATGGGTCAGACGGTGGTGCTCAGTTGTAGTGGCAGTCAAGGTAGCCCCCCAATGTGGTACACATGGTCCAAGGAAAACAGAGAAAAGATGCTCCCCACAATGCCATGGTTCATTCTGGTGACTTGTTTTTAACAATCACCGGAGAAGATGTACTGGGTCCCTATGTCTGTACAGCCGAAAACCTTGTGGGTTCTGAAACATGCAACGCAACACTCATAATGAAATCAGCAGTTAGTATTGTAGCAGTTTCCTCAGCAGCAACAGTCCTTGTCCTCCTGATGGTCATCACCATCTCAGCCATTGTATTCTTTTGTCGCATAAGAAGAAGTGTGGAGAACTTCGGAAATGATATCAGAGTAGATGAGCCGCCTCCCCACCAATGGCTACTGAAGAAGAGGCAGCAGGCTGTGCCTAAAATGATTGTCCTGGAAAGAAATCAGGTGGGTAATATGATGTGAACATTGTACTTGAATGGAACAATTGTGAAAATGTTAATAACGTTCATATTGAAAATCTCTCCAAATGTGAAAGACAAGATGGACATCCTGGAGAAAACCAACAAAAGGAAGTCTGAAGTCTGAAATGTGTGAAGTGGACAATCCCTATGAGACAATGACTGGCATATCTGCCTCTGTGACTGTCTCTGCCTCTGTGAATGTCTAATCAAGTGAAGTTAAATAATTGTTGAGCATAGACGTTTGGTTGCTTGCAAACTCAAAGGCTTCCTTGAAACATGTTGAGACCGATTTGTTTGTTTTTGTTTACTGAGAATACTTTTGTATTCCTACATTCAGATATACTTGATCTATTTCAAGGAATTTGTTGTTTAGTACAGGAATCTGGCTGATGTTTAGCGTAACATTTGTTTTGGGTGAAGAAAATTTCTAAGAGTTTAACATTTATTGTAACATTTTCGATGTAGCTGTTTTGTTACATGTTGGATCTTCATGGGTTGTGCCCTGATGTTTGTTTGGTTCTTCCAATGTCACACAGAATAGTTTATTTTGTATTGAAAATAGAGCTTTGTATTAAGGAAAAAAAGTCACATATTCAATTACCTTTTTTTGTATTTGATACAACACAAAAAAGACAAATAAGAGATACAGGTTGATGTTTATTTGCTTTTAAAAAAACAATAAAAGTAAACAGTTATATTTGTAATAAATGGCCTGTTTGAAAGTTCACAATGTTTCAGTTGTTGATTCTTTTAAAATACAAAAATTGACAAAAATTACAAGTTTCAATCTATGAAGTTCAGTCAGGAAGACGATCTTTAGCATTCTTGGTATAGTCATATTTATTTCTCCCCCCACTTTCCACGCATGCTCTATATTCTCAGGTTGTCATCGCTTAAGAGGCGTAGTTCTAGTTTCAGGCTCACAGTTGACCACGTCTATCCAATGGCGTAGTGACACAACTTCATGGTCAACCTGTCAGCTTGTTGCTGTCTTTTTAAATATGTCTCTCTCTCTATTGGCTGTAGTCTGGCAGGCATTTGTCATGCGTGTCCCACCACTTCACCATCTCAGCCCACTCTCAGCAGCCCCATCCCACAATGGTCATCAGTTCACCTGACATCAGCTTCCACCACACCAGTGGTTGGACTTCAGGGGGGGATCGGTCTCGTGGCTGTTCCGGGACGATGTCTTTGTGGAGTCCAAGCGCCAAAGACTGTATCAATAAACATTATTCTTTTCTATTTCAATGGTCAGCGGAATTTTGGTCCCCCATAGAGATTAATGGGTGTTGGAAGCTGCTAAAATGGCCTCAAAATCCACTCAGAGCACTCAGGATATCAAACATCGACCTTTGGTGTGTGTTTGAGTCGACCTTATGCTCCAGCATTGGAATATAGGATTGGAATATGGAATTTGAATTTGGAAGTAATGTCGCCCCCTGGTGTCTGGTCGAAAATTGCATGATGTCCAATCAAGATGAAACTTTTTTCTATGGATGCAGAAAAAAAGCCAAATTCAGTAATGTCACTTTGAAAGTGTTATGTAACTCTGGGAATTTTAAAATTGGATTTAATGAAAATTCCAAAAAATCGAAATTAGATGATCCCAGACTCGGGAGGCGGAGACATACACACCTGTCCAACTCCCATCGCTGTACGACCTCTAGAAGACCTACTTGGAAGTTATGGATAGCTCCTTGTTAGGGTCTCTCTCTCTGTTTTCAATCATATCCAGTTATATTTGAGGGTTAGGGTTGGGTTAGGGTTAGGTGTAGGGTTAGGTTTAGGGTTTATGGTTAGGGTTAGGTTTAGGGTTGGGGTTAGGGTTAGGGTTGGGGTTATGGTTAGGTTTAGGGTTAGGGTTAGGTTTAGCGTTAGGTTGTGGTTTAGGGTTAGGGTCTCTCTGTTTTCAATCATCTCCAGTTATACTTGATGCACCCACTATTGAGATGAAACACACACACACTTGCACTCACACACACGCAGACATCCATGGACAGGGTTAGCATTAGGTTTAGGGTTATGGTCTCTCTCTGTTTTCAATCATCTCCAGTTATATTTGATGCACCCACTATTGAGATGAAACACACACACATGCACTCACACACACACGCAGACATACATGGACAGGGTTAGCGTTAGGGTTAGGTTTTAGTATAGTAATAATCTTTTGTTAGTGCAGGACTGTGGGGCACTGGCACACCATAACCCGCCTCCCAGCCCTCCTCAATGTGGCGCTCTCCCATTCCCGCACCCCTCCAACAGGCAGGATGTTCCTCGTGGGCTTGACTTGCGTGTTCAACTTCCATTAAAGCATCAGTCACATTGGTTCATGAATCTTTCTGACCTTCAGAAAAAAAGTTATTAAAGAAAAATTAACTACCACTTATCCTAATGGTAAAGGGATTTATATTAGGGTTAGGGTTTCGGAAATGGAAGGTCGCAATGACTTGGGACCAAAACTGTTGTGTTCAGCTTCCCCATAAACCATCGGACAGACACAGGTTTGGAGTCTTTCCGACCTTCAGAAAAAAAGTTTCTTTGAAGGTTTCTTTGAAGGTTAGGGTTAGGGTTTCCAATTAGGTCTAGGGTTACTGTTTCAAATTAGTGTTAGGTTTTTCAATTAGGGTTAGGGTTTCATATTAGGGTTAGGGTTTTATATTAGGGTTAGGATTAGGGTTTCAATTTAGGGTTAGGGTTTCACATTAGGGTTATGATTAGGGTTTCATATTAGTGTTAGGGTTTCCAATTAGGGTTAGGTTTTCCAATTAGGGTTAGGGTTTCCAATAACCTGAACCCTAACCCTAATTGGAAAACCTAACCCTAATATGAAACCATAAACCTAACCGTAAACCCTAACCCTAATATGAAACCGTTAGGGTTAGGGTTTCCAATTAGGATTAGGGTTTCCAATTAGGGTTATGGGATAAAAACTGATTCCGGTAGGGTTAGGGGTTAGGGGTAATAACCAAGAGCCCTTCTATCGAAGGAAATATCGTGCCATGAAATATCGCAGAATGAAAACGTGACGATATGCATCGTGGAGCTTAAAAAATGCATCACAAAACGAACATGACTCATTTACTTAACGTTAAATATCTATAAACAGGTTTCTATCTCGTCAGACGGTAGCCGCTTGGGTTCCGAGATTGACTTCATATAACCACATTTTCATCAGACCATTTGTGCAATAGAGGGCGCCATCAACAGTGTCATGTCTTCGCCTTCCTCTGCCATGCTCTATCGCCTGCGGTAGTACTGTCAGTGTCAACATGGCAGACAGCGAGGTTGAGATAGAGTATGATGAATATAATATAAGCCTGAAAATGTTGATATGCTAATTTTCCTGAAGAACAGTCTGAAAGTACCCTGCAGTGGAGAACACTGGCTTTATGTTGATTTACTTTGGCATGTTTTCTATTTAAGTGCAGAATTAAGTGCACTAGACTCGAAACAGGTAATCAGTCTGAAAGGGACTGGAGAACACGAGCATCTTGTTGATATTTTTTGTATATTTTTTTAAATTTCTAATTCAATTTCATAATTCACTGTTATTTTAACTATTGTTTTATACCTCAGCCATACTTTGTGGTAAATATTGTCCTCCTAGTCCATTTCTTCCCTCAGGAATAAACAAGTAATCTTGTTCAATTATACATTGTCTTCATTTGAACTTCATTTTTAATATCGTGACAATATCGTATTTTGAAACCAATATCGTGTATCGTATCGTATTGTGCGATTAGTGTATCGTCACACTCCTATCGTAGAGACTTGTTAGTTAGCTCCATCCCCACTAATTCGGGGACGCCCGTTCCAACGCAACCAAACACGACGGTTCTACGTCAACCAGAAGTACCAGAAACCACTTCCCTACACACGGCTGTATCTCCGGAACAGAAAATCGCAATGACTCAGGACCAAGACTGGCGTGTTCAGCATCCCCATAAACCATCAGAGCCTTCAGAAAAAGAGTTATTAAAAAAATCTAACTAACAATTACTAATGTTAAACTACACACAATTAATTGGGTTTCTTTGAAGGTTAGGGTTAGGGTTTCCAATTAGGGTTAGGGTTTCCAATTAGGGTTGGAGGAATGGTAGTTTTTATGCACTTTCACTTTGTTTTTATTCATTTATTTTCTTGCCATTTTTTGTCGACGCACTGAGGAGCCATTTAAATATGGTCGCTTAAAAGACATCTAAAAATCGTTGAAATATAGACTCTCAGAGTCAGAGGTAGTAGAGGTAGGTGGTTGATTGGCCGGTTCATTGCAGATCAGATGATGAAGATGATGTCATTTCCCTTTGTAAGAGGAGGACAGAGATGATTTAGGTCATTTTAACACTATGACTCCATAAATACATTTTCCGTTTGATTGCATTGGACAATTTTACTGGTTTCATGAGTAAAGGTGGGGACTACTAAAAACTACGCCTATGCCTACATCTATGAACTTATTCTGGCCTACCTCAGAAACATCCTGCTCAAAGGTGTCTTGTCGTGTCTGACAGGAATTGGACTCCTTTTCAGGAGAAGAATTACTTGACTTTTAGATGAGCAGCTGTAGGCTACATCTTAACGGCGGTATTTTCCAATTATGTCCCATATCTTATCTCACGGTCACTTAAAGGAAGGCCCACTACTAGGGCTTCTGTAAGGATTCATAGCGGTAGGGGATTTTCTTTAACAGTTAAAATGTCAGCATATTTCACTTACACTACACACTTACACTATTCAGATAGATATAGGCCTTATGTGCAGGCGCTATTCGTTTGTAGAATTTCATATATTTATTTTTGGAAATATATTTGTAAATCATAATAATCATTGTATTAAAAAAAAAAAACGATGAAGCATTTATGAACTATTATTTTAGGACCCTCTCCCATGTTTGACCACTAGATGGAGATCTTGATTCTTCATACACTCTTGATCGAGTGTCGTATTTTTTCAACTACAAATCCGAATCAACCATTTGGGAATAATCCAAACCAGGAAATAGTCAGTTACAATTATATGTTTAAAAACAAGTTGATTCTCTAACCATCCAGAGGTAAGTTGTAGAATACACATATTAATTATATTATATATTCCATTATATTATTTATTCTATGACATGTTTATATTATATTGTTATATTACATTATTGTCTTTGACTTCAGTCACCTGGTAATATACTTGTGAATCAACAAATATCTTTCTATTAACGTGGTACAAAAAGATAAATGAAGGTTAAGGGGTTTAATTTGAAGTTCCAATAGGGTGTTGTAAAATGTAAGAAGTGAAGTCTACCACATTGTTTGCGGTGGAATGACCATTTACTGCATAAAACTGGACACACACACACACACACACACACACACACACACACACACACACACACACACACACACATTTAGCCAAGAGCAAGATCAAACATGCCTGTTTGAGAAACACATTTCGACGAACAACACCATATTTTGCCAAGAGGGAGAATGACAATGTGTTTGGAAATGAAATTGTAAAGAGATTAAAAAGAAGTGAATATTTACTCAGTATCAGTATTACAGTACCCCTCCCCCCCCCCCCCCCACACACACACACAGTCATACCCACACAAAACTAAATATTCCACATTTTATATGCCGATGGAGGAATGGTAGTTTTTATGCACTTTCATTTTGGATTTTCTTGCCATTTTCTGTCGACTCACCGAGGATCCATTTAACTTTCATCTATCCAAGAAAAGGCACACCTTTTTTATTTTTCTCTTCTCAGGGTTTTCTGCTTGTTCCCACTGGGTTTTGAGAAAGTTACTCCTCTCCCATTCAACAGATTATAGGATTAGAGTTCATGGCAACTTTAATATGTCTGTCAGAGGTTCCTGTTCAAGACTGTAGTTGTGATACATGTATAAAAAAACAAAAAACGAGCAGACCAACTGACCAACCAAGGTTGACTTACATCAAACCAAGGATCTCCTGCTGTGGGTCTATATGTTATATTATTCATATGGTATATGATATCTCATATCGCCTGCTCCAGGACTATCCCTGGATAAATCATCCTCTCTCTGACACCAGGGCACGTGAGTACCGATCCATCAACCGGTCATTGATCATCGTGTGCCGGTATCGATCGGCTGCAGTCACATGACGGATGACATATTTTTAATGTTTAAATCGTAATAATGATGTGATGATGGTGCAGGTGTTTGCAGCGTGTCACACAGTCAGTGGGCCAACGTTAGGATGATTAAGAAATAGCAGCGGCGCAATAACTTTAGATACTTTGAGTATAGAAGACTTTAGCTTAAATGCTATAATCCAAGAAATGTGTCATTGTTTTCTTTGTTGCAATGCATATAATATAGAAAATAACTATTGCACACTATTGTTAAAACCTCATCTTATAACCCATATGCAAGATTACCGTGTGTCACTGTCTTCTTTGTTTCATAGAATAGAATTTACTTTTCAAACGCTTATCTCATAAAACCCATATCCAAGATGTACGTGTTGTTGTTTTACTCTTGTTTTTTTTCTTCCTTTCATAGAGTACAACAGCGAAGAGTAAAACAGAATAAAAAAGATAGGGGCCTGCCTATCCTATCAGCCCCAAATGCAAAATACCGTGTCTTGTTGTGTGTCACAGAACGATCCTGCCATTCATCCCAATCACAGCCCTCCTACACAGCCATGGTGTGTGTGTGTGTGCTGGCCAACTGCACAATGCACACCAGCGCACACCAACAGATTGAGGATCATATTCATGGCTATGTGTCAGAAATTAGCATTGTGAGCAGTTGGGCCCATTGACGGTTATGCTTCACGGTGAATATAAACCGACGGCGCTCTGTGGCGGTGAGTAAGTCCAAGCCCTTTCGTCGTGTCACAAAAAACTCCTACAGACCCAAACCTTGGCGTGGCCTTTAAGTGACGTCCGACGTCTGCCCAACTTTTGTCCAGGAAGAGGGCCTCATCAGATGTACAATAGTAGCCTATTCCTGTAATATGCTGCGTGGCAAATGGTGGTAAAATATGACGACGGTTTATGGGATCAGAACGTATGATTGTCCATGTGACTACTTTTTGTGCTTGTGTTCTCTTGAGTGGGACTCCTAATAACAGGACTTGCTGCCATTAGTCGTTCATATGTCGTGTCCTTTCAGACTCCACCAGGCCATTCTGACAATAACGCCCTCTTCTTGCTCTTATCTCGCCTTATCGCCATGTCATTGGAGAGGTAGACAGCTGGGGCGTGTTTATTACATAATCCGGAATTTGCGAGGAGTATTTCTCTGTCTCTTTGTTTTATTTCCCTAATCAAATTACCGTTCGGTTATGGACAAACGAACCAGCCCCCTGTCTAGCAAATAGGCCTACGACGATTAGATGCCAAAACACCATGGCAAATAGTGGCTGTGTTGGTGGATATGCATCGATCCAAGCTTGAATGATAATTATCTCTTTATATAATACACAACAATGAAATCCCACCACAGTAGCCTACTTGTCTCTGACTTGTCTAGCTGGAGCATAGCTTCCAGTAGGTGGCACTGTTGTCCAGCCCTGGCCCTGAGCCACGGCTGTTTCCAACGCACTTGTTTTCTCTATATCTCTACCCAGTTTCTAGTCCAAAGTTTAGAGCAGACTTTAAAAAAAAAATATATATATATATATATACCGTCAACACAGTTTATACAAGTATACCCGAGACCATCTCGACAACTCATTAAATGCAATGCAAAATGTTTCAAGAGCTTGTTCCGCTTGGCAAGAAATACCTCGGCTATAATATTGCTGCAGCTGCAATGCTGATTTGTATGTTGTTCACCTACACCTTTACAACTGGCTAGACTTAAAATGAAGGCTCCTCTATTGGGTGCTGATAGGATGTTTGTGTCATGCATTATGAGCCAGGCCTACGAGCGGAAAACCTTTGCTTGTGAACAGCGAAATGACCACTTAACACGTGAACCTTTGCATGAGCAAAGTTTGACATACATTAGGGCCCTCTCAAATCTGTTTAAAGTAGGCCTAACAAGTGCTAGGATTAAGGAGTAAGAAATGCATAAACAACTCCATTCTGCCATATAGCCTGCTGTCATACTTTGGATTAAGCACATTTTTTTGTCTTAATATGGGCTATCATTGTGGAATAACACAGCTGTCTTGCTCCATGAAACCCAATTTGGGAACGTATATATTGATCTCTTATTGAGGAAGATGCACAGATTGCAGCAGCAGGCAGCGCGCTGAAATTCAACCGTGTCCTTGTTTTAAGTTGCCTTGTATTCAGCTCTTAAATAATATAGCCAAGTTTCCAGAAGCGGATGCATATGAATCTATCCTTCCCTTGGACCGTATACCTTGAGCCTGAGACAACCGCAACGGTTGCTAAGAGACTGGCCTCCTTATGGTATCAAACGTGAGTTTTCCAGCTACCAGACTATACTGTGCAGTTGGATGTGGAGTCGTCCACCTGATAGCGCAGAGCAGACCAAAAAGTGCTGACCATCTGAGTTTATTAAAAGGCACACACACGCGAAGGTCACCTTAAATGCATGCACATACGGGATATCCACACTTGCATATTCGTCTATATATCCGTGCGTGTGTGTGTGAATATGTGCGTGTTTGTGTCTGCACGTGTGTGTGTGTGTACGTGTGTGTATGTGTGTGTGTGTGTGTGTGCATGTGAATATGTGTGTGTGTTTCTGTCTGCACGTGTGTGTGTGTGTGTACGTGTGTGTGTGTGTGTGTGTGTGAATGTGAATATGTGTGTGTGTACGTGTGTGTGTGTATGTGTGTGTGTGTGTGTGTGTGTGTGCATGTGAATATGTGTGTGTGTGTGTACGTCTGTGTATGTGTGTGTGTGCATTTGAGAGTGAAAGAGATAGAGGAAGATAAATATAGAGAAATAGAAAGCGATAGAGAGATAGATAGAGAGAGAGATAGATAGATAGAGATAGATAGAGAGAGAGATAGATAGAGATAGATAGAGAGAGAGAAAGAGAGCGAGAGAGAGAGAGGGAGAGGGAGAACAAAACAGACAGTGGACCACGGCGTTGTAGCCAGCATGGCTTCTATGGTGGAGAAAATCTGTGTGAACGCTACTTGGGTTTAACTCATTGGTGTCGATTTCCAATGTTTTTTTTTCCTCAACCATTCCAGCCATCTGCCGCACGGAGAGGATCAGTCCACCCCAATCTGCCGGAGGAGAGAAAAAAAAAGATCCATGTCTTTGTGTATGTTTTCTCCACGCTCACGAAAAGCCTTTTTCGAAATATTAATTTGTCACCTTATCCCGTTAACGGTGTCCATATTTAAAAAAAGGAAAAAAAAACATTTGTGCGCGACAAAGGGATATGGATCGTAACCACGGAGCCGAACGAATCGCCCTCCTCCTCCGCCGCCGCCGCCGCGAGAGAGAGAGGGCCGTGAGAGAGGGATCAACAGATAGCCGAAGCCTGACATCTGGTCTACGATACAGCGTACGCGCTGCAGGCACACATGCAGGCACACATGCAGGCACAGGGGGGGTTCGATTCCCGGCGCCGAGGTATTGGGTTTCGATCCCCGATGTCTCGGCGGCCCTCGGTAGGCGTCCCTCCATGAGCAAGATTAAACCCTGACCCCTATTCATGGTGAATCACTTTGGATAACCAGTGCCCCCCCCGCCCCCCCCTCACCTGAACGACTAAGTAGTAGTAAATAGTAAATAGTATATATGTACAGCAGCAGGAGGTGTATGAGGAGGTAGGTAGGTAGGTGGAGGGGGGGGGGGGGGGGTCTGTTTGGGCCCCAGAGTTTGGCTGCAGTGGCACAGCTGCTCTCATAAAATGTTTCCGTACCCCCGATGAGAGCTTAGTGTTTTAGTGTGATTAAATCCTCCAGGTCTGTTTGCAGTAAAACATACCCCCTCGCTCTCTCTCTCTCTCTCCCTGACTCTCTCTTTCTCTGTCTCTCTCCCCCTCCCTCCCTCCCTCTCTGTCTGTCTGTCTCACGCTCTCTCTCTCTCTCGCCGTCTCTCTTTCGCTCTTGCTCTCTCTGTCTCTCTGTTTCCCCTCTGTGTTTTTCTCTCTCTCTCTTGCGCTCTCGCTCACACACTATATCTCTGTCTTGTGCTCAGGGTCTCTCTCTCTCTCTCTCTCTCGCTCTCTCTCTCCCTCCCTCCCTTACCCCGTAGGTCTCTCCACCAGTCTGGCTCATTTGGATTCTCTTCTAACATTTCTTGATGTCTGGAAGACCAGAGAGGTGGACCAATCGAGTTTAAGTCTGAGAGACACACAGACACACACACACACAACACACACACACACACAAACACACACTTCTGTGACCGAGGCGTCCAACATAAAATCAAGCACAGTTTTCAGGATGAGAGGCACGATTTCTTTTTAACCTTGTAAACACATCAGTCACAATGTGAGAGGTCTTCACGAAGGCCAAGAGAACATCACTCATGACCTCATTGCCCAATGGCTATTCTCCTTCCCCCCCGAGGTTGCTAGCAGATCCTTCCATTCGCTGCGACCGCCTCGGCGCCCATTGGTGGGTTTGATGATGACTGATTGCTAGCCAAGTGCCCTAATTGGTTGATTAGGTTTGGGGCCGGGGTGGCCTGTGTCAGCTGTAGGCTGGCGTGTGCTGCCCGACTCCCTGCCGTCGCCAGTAAAGGCCAGATGAGGGGGCGGCTGCCGCTGGTGACACAAGGATTTTGCAAGCGTCGTGATTCTTTACAGGCGTATAAACTTATGAGGACTTATACAAAATAACCACATCCAAGGCCCGCACTCAAAAACCCGAAAATATAAAAGATTTAACGCTTATCCATTTAACGGTCATAACTTGCTCGCGAAACTGAGGCCGCTCTATGGCTAGGCCTTCTGAAAGTTGTCTTTCATCTTTGTCAAATGCCCCTTTATTCATGTGACGAGCAGTAATCCATTCATACAAACCCCCATGCGGTACTTTCCACCCACAGATCTCTCTTTGTTTACCATGGCCTCCGTCCTTGTGTGTTGTTTTTGATTTGGCCTTGCAGTCAGAAGTCAGATGGCGACACCCAGCACAGCACCAGCGGTTGTACTGTATGACGACGCAGCTTCGCTGAGCGGGCTGCTAAGTAGGTTTTTACGCTAAGTACTAGCTTGCTGTAGTAAATATGAATAGTGCTCAGCGCTGAGCACTCTAAAGTCAAGAGAATCTATATAATAGTGGGAAATACCCGGACTGTGTGTAGGTGTGTGTGTGTGTGTGTGTGTGGGTGTGTGTGAGTGCGTGCGCATGTGTGTGTGTGTGCATTTGTATGTGTGTGTAAGATTGAATCTGTTGCCGATTTTCTGGCCCAAAAAACATCCCTCTGCCAATTCATACCCTCTGCGCTGCTGTTAATTTATTCAAATCAAAATGTATTTTTAGTTGGAAATAAAATCACAAGTAAAAAAAAAATACGAAGCCTCAACAAACCAAATGTAACGGGTAAATCACGGATTATCAATGCTTCAAGCTCACAATTAGCCGAACGTATGCAGCGTCGAACGCATGTGAGCTATCATCGACGGCGTCATACGGAAACAACCGTGGTAAAATATTAGCTGTTACAGCCATTATATTATTAAACGTTAGGACTGTTTAATGAGCAGCCTGACTAGAAGTAACCGGAATGAAGTGAAACACGCGGCGGGTGCGTCGTAAGGTGACTTTCAGTACGTGGCTAATGTGGGTTGCTGCAGCGGCGTGTGCAAAAAGGTCTTCGCGCACGTGCGTCTTTTTAACGGTGAGCACCTGGTTCTCCCTTTCCCAGCGCTCCTTAATGACGTGCATCTGAATCCACTCTGAGTCACTTTGGATAAAAGCCTCAGCTAAATTACTAAAAAGAAAATAATGGGCCTAAATGTAAAAAAAAAAAAAAAAAGAAAAAAAAAAAAGATGGCAAGGACCTCTAAGTATGACTTGGAGGTTTTTTTTTTTTACAGGAAGTGCATTTACACAGCGAAAAAATCCTCGTGTCTAATGAGCCGCCCCCCCCGCTGGCGGTGCGCGTCGTTAATCAAGATGAGCGCCCATGACCCGCCCCTCATGTTTCATCGCCCTCCGTCCGTGGGCTGGGAGCCAGCGTCCGGCGCTGCTGACACGTGTGTTGTGTGTGTGTGTGTACTCCCTGGTCGTGGTCGGTGCCCGGGCATGCTGCCCCCCCCACCTCGCTCTCTAATTATGCAGATTCCCCATGCGTCCCGAGTGCGTTCAAGGTCCTTCTCCAGGGGGGGGGGGGGGGGGGGGGGAGTGGGGAGGGTACTATGATGGAGACGCTGATCAATACTTAATTAGGCTTCGCGGGAGCTGTGATTTATACACCAACGCTTTGTGTTGTGTGTTAAGGGTGATGACACCTGCAAATTGAGTTAATATGAACTCGGCCATCCAATGGTGTGTGTGTGTGTGTGTGTGTGTAGGTGTGTGTGTGTGTGTGTGTGAGTATATGTGCACACGTGTGTGTATGTGTATGTGTGTGTGTGTGTGTGTGTGTGTGTCTGTATGCATGTCTGTGGGAGGGGCTGCTAAGGTATACTGTATATTCACACCACGTCATGACTTCATTTTTCAAACATTTTAATAAGCTGTTTACATTTGCTCCGCATTTGCATCTTTTTCACCCGAAGGCAGTTTGTTTCCGGCGCAACGCGATGCGCCGCTTCGCCGTATACCATTAGTCATTATATAAATAAATACATAGTAAAATGGCACCGACAAAGACACATGCTGTATCTGTCTATGCTGTTACAGCACGTGAGATGTTTTACACTGTTCTTAGGCTATTTATATTCTATATATATAAAGTCTGATTGAAGAAATTGTTGCGTAATGGCAGTCAGCATTAAGATGTTCACTTTGTGGAAGGGCATGTACCTTGTGAGCAATCATTTTAAAAAACCCCATTGCTGTTTACGGCCTTTCCGTCCTTTCTAAATATGACAACACACTTCTCGAAGTAAACAGCTTCATTGAAGAGGCTCCTGAACGCTACTCAACGTGTCGTCGAGTACAGCAGGCTAATGAGGTCTTGTGAGTCTTACTCTTGTGAGAATGACATTATGGCTTATTTAGGGGGTTAAAGGCACACTATGCAGTTTTCCGGTTTTGTCAAACAGCGACCCCTACAGTCGCTGCGGAGTACTTGTATTTAACGTTAACTGTCGTAAATACCACTCGCCAGAGCCGTCTCTATATACGGCTCTACGTCTCTGCGCTCACGGCCTGAGCCCCTCCCCCCTGTATACCGGTACATGTGCAGTAGGATGGAAGCGTCGGACATCCAACAGGCAAAAGATGTCTACTGACCAGGTAATGTTTCAGGTGAATGCCTGCCAGCATCTTCCACTGAGGCTGCTTCTTATGTCACTGATGCATGTGATGTCGCGTGACGTCGCGCCGTAAAGCAATTTGTGATTCTCGCGAGACTTGTCGGGGGCGCCGTCTTCAGACTTGCATTGCTGGTTCTGCCAGCGGCGATCCTCCCCAGCGCTGCTACCGGGATGATTCGCTATACTACGAGTTTGTTTACCATCGAAATGACTTTGAAGCTGTTATATTAAGGTACAAAAGTTGCATAGTGTGCCTTTAAAGGGACCTTTGCGTGCAGGAGTGGTTGTAATGAACTGATTTTGCAGGGCTGAATAACATCATGTCATTCAGTGCTATTCATGCTAGGCTGTGTCTAATTTGAGCAGTATATATATTATTGTCGATATTTATTTTTCCATATTATATATTATATTATTTTAAATGTTTTTTTATGACGACAATGAAAGGCAATGATATATATTTACCTACAAACTCAGCCAGCTGCCCGAACATTCATGCTCGAACAGCATGTTTAAATGGATTAACCTGGGAGTTAATCTGGCGACAGGCCAGAAGTTGTGCCCAGGTGCATCGTGGGATGGCGATGGCGGGTGTAAACAGTGTCCCGTCTGTTGGGAAGGTTGTGGTACCGCATCCTGCAGCCCGTGCGCCGTATCTCCCTCTCCATCAGAGCTCCCTCTAACGGTCTCCGGTCTCGTCCCCCCCCCCATGTGCCGTCGACTACAGATCTAGCGAGAGGCTGTCTGGGAGGACGAGGGCCGGGAGACCGAAGCAATAAGCGCCGCACGCCTTTAGGTTGAATTCATGTCGATTCTTTTTTAACATTCGCAGTTGGGGGGATTATAGTTAATTAAAATCGCCCACTCATCTGCAGCACTGCTCTTTGTCAAATCCTCTCTCTCTATTGCTCTCTCGACATCTCCCTCTCCCGCTTTCTCTCTCTCCCTCTGTCCTCGCTCTACACTTTTCTCCACAGCTCTCTAAAGCGCTCTCTCCGTCTCTCTCTCTCTCTCTGTCCATTACTGTACCTCTCTCTCTCTCTCTCTCTCTCTCTCTCTCTCTCACACTCACTCACTCACTCACTGTCTCTCTCTGTCCATTTCTCTACTCCCCTCCCTCCCTCCCCCTCTCTCTCTCTCTCTCTGTCTGTCTGTCTGTCTGTCCATTTCTCTACTCCCTCCCTCTCTCTCTTTGTCTTGTTCTTTGTCTGCCTATGTCTCTCGCTCCTCTTCACCACCACCACCACCATCACCACCACCACCAGTCTATCCAGGCTGGCAGGCAGTTAGTTGATAAATATCAGCTCCTTTGGCAAGTGGCTCCCAACGTCCATTTCCCCCCTTTGGTCCTGCGGGCCCCTATCGGTCCTGAAGGCCCCCCCCCCACCCCCCCTTGATAAAAAACCATTTGTCATTGCCATTGGATGACCTGTCGCACTGGCCATCCTCCCCCCCCCCCCCTCCCCCCACACACACCAACCTCTCCGCCCCTCTACAAACCTGACCAGCAGACTGTGAAGTGGGGGTGAAGAGGGAAAGTGTGTGTGTGTGTGTGTGTGTGTGGGGGGGGGGGGTAAGCAACCTCCCACCCCCCCCCACCACCAGATCATGATTTAAAGCCTTTCATTTAGATGGTGCCAGGGGCTCCTCCAAGAGGTGAGCCTGAGAGCAGCGGTGACAACTCCGTAATGATCTTGCACCGCTAGGACAGGCTATGGATCGGAGAGCTAAGGTTATAACACTTTGTTTCGGCGGAGAGAGAGACTCGAGTTCTGATGCCGATCGGTTACTTACCGGAGATGACCGCCCGAGATCAGCGCTAGCGGCGCGGCGATCCCCGTCGTTACGGGTCGACGCTTTTCCGTCCAACCCGAAGTGTGGCGTTCGACCACGTGGGAGCCGAGCGCGCGCAGGTAAGCAGGCGACGCGCGGGGTCAACCGGGTCGACATGTGAGGCGAATTGAGAGAGAGAGAGAGCGAGACAGAGAGAGAGAGAGAGAGAGAGAGCGATGCGGAGCGACAGGTTGGGGGAGTAGCCCATATCACAGCCTACAATCATACAGCACGGCAGCGGAGCTGCATACACGGCAGCTGCGTTTTTTTTAATTGAGGGGAGATTGGACGCTTTGGCGTTCAGCGGGGACCAATTTGTCACCCCGCGGTGCGTCGCGGGTGTGACGACTCGGAAACGTCATTACCGTTCTCAGGTGTATTTCGCCACGGTAAATGTTTTTTTCCCGACACGGAGCATAGCATGAACGCCTCACCCTCAACGAACGCCTCACCTCATTCAGTAGAAAGTGTCGTTCGGGAAAACATGTCTTATTTGATTCATGAGATTCGTTCGAGAGATCCAGGTTGGGTCTCTAGCCGTCAGTGGGGGGGTTTGACTCCAAAGGGTCTGGGGTTTTCGAACCCCCGATGTCCACAGTCTGGGTCCTGGGCCTGGGTCCCTATACCTGCTCCTTCATGGCATGTGTCTCAGAAAATGTCTGTGTAAGTCGCTCTGGATGAAAGCGTCTGCTTATAAATGACTAAATAATAAATCAATGATGACATTTCAAAAATAGAACCGTGCCAAATATGCACATCAAATAGTATTCCCACGTCGGGAAGGAAAAAAACCCCGACAAAACCCTTCGTTGAAAAGCGGACTACAAGGGGTACCGCCACAGTCGTTAGCATCCGTGTTAAAAAGTCTGGTCATTCGATTAGTTTCCGTCGCTGCGTTCACAATGCCGAGCTTGTCCCCCCCCCCCCAGTGGGACACACTGCTGTGTCTTTCGAAACGAAACCTCAGTGTCCTGCCGATGATGGACGACCGCTGTTTCCGTAGAGCTCACTGTGATGCAAGGGCTTCGAATTAACACACTGCTCGCCTTCATGCCGCAAAAACTAAACATTAACCGCTAACACTTTTTTGGACTCCTCTTTACAGGCGCCGCTCGGCAAAGAGCCGTGGGTTCTTTGCTGAGCGCCGGCTCTCATGTGATAAAGGTCAAACGTTGGCGAACACAATTTACAGTTGTAAACTCGGGCATAAGTTTCTGTTTGAGCAAAGGCCCGCCCCCCCCACCCCCCCAAAAACTGTTTCCAGTCAGCTCTAGTTTATCAAAAAGAAGATCTGTATACTTGTGTGACGCATTTAGTTGTTGTGCTGTTTGACAGTTTGTTTTTTTCGGTTCTTCGCTGTTTAAGAAAGCGAACGGTCCGTATGATGGATCTTCCTTATGAATCTTCCCTATCACACGGGCCCAAGCTAAAGGGGAGTTTTGAACTAATCCTAGTAGCGGGGCGTTATTTTTCGACACACAAAAGCCGCTTGTTCGATATAAAGCGGTCGTTTGTAGCGAAGAGAAAAAGCCTGAAAGCATATGTGGGGTGTTGAAGAAACATTGTTGACATACTGTGGTGCTGTGCATAATGCCAAATTATAATGGGGAATTATTGTCAACATTTACCACTTCAAAGAGCCGCATATCGAATATAGCTCAAGAAACAAACGTGTCTGTCTTATTACTGCAGATCATAGACTATGATATGGCTGGCCTTCAAGTGTCAACATAAAATTAAAATAAATCAAAACGGGAACGAGGTGCACATGGGCGACGTTCAGTCGAAGAACGAATGCATTTAAAATACACTTCTAACTTTAGAATAGATATTTTGGGGAACAGTGTTCGTGTGTTAGCTCATTAGAGAAAACCCACAAATCATTTTTGCTTTTATGTTCAAATCCTCAGACAAAACATCGTTAATTTATCGCTGTTGCACGAATGTTAGTTTTCAGAATTACCCAAACACACACAAGACACACGTTGCTTTTCCTCCTGCTTTGGTTGTGATGAAGATCTCGCTGCTTCTAGCTCCTCAAGGGAGATTCTGGATTTGCATCTCCAGACTGTCTCTCTCTCTCTCTCTCTTCTCTCTCTCTCTTTCTCTCTCTCTTCTCTCTCTCTCCCTCTCTCTCTCTCTTGCTCTCTCTCTCTTGCTCTCTCTCTTCTCTCTCTTGCTCTCTCTCTCTCTCTTTCTCTGTCTCTGTCTCTCCCTCTCTCTCTCTCTCTTTCTCTGTCTCTCTCTCCCTCTCCCTCTCTCTCTCTCTCTCTCCACCACCTAGATAACGAGGTGGCTACACTTAAAGACAAAACAGAAAAAGCTAAAATAAATGCGCACGGTTGTAGAAGATCAGCGTCGGTTGTGTGTGTGTGTGTGTGTGTTGTTGCGAGCGCGCGCCGCGGCGTCGTGCGCGGCCAATCGAAGGCAAACAGAAGGTGTTGTCTGGCGCGTGTGGACGAGCACCACTCCGGGCGGCGGCGGCGGCGGCGGCGATGGTGGGGGAGAAAAAAAAAATATTAGCAACTTTTCTAGTTTGTAACTAATGTGAATTGGCTGTTGAGGACGACTTGGCCCGTTCCCTTTGGCGCGTATGCCCCGTTTTAACAAGCGGTAGGGAGACGACATGCAGACGACAACGTGAAAAGGAGAGGCTACGGAAGCTGCGCTGAGGTCAAAAAGGTTTAACGTGACAACCCTGTATTTAACATGACAACCGTGCGCATTTATTTTAGCTTCTTCTGTTTTGTCTTAAGTGCAGCCACCTCGTTATCTAGGTGGCGGAGGGAGAGGGAGGGAGAGAGAGAGAGAGAGAGAGAGAGAGAGAGAGAGAGAGAGAGAGAGAGAGAGAGAGAGAGAGAGAGAGAGAGAGAAGACAGTCTGGAGATGCAAATCCAGAATCTCCCTTGAGGAGCTAGAAGCAGCGAGATCTTCATCACAACCAAAGCAGGAGGAAAAGCAACGTGTGTCTTGTGTGTGTGTTTGGGTAATTCTGAAAACTAACATTCGTGCAACAGCGGTCGAGAGGAACCAGTGGTAGTGTTGTGTAAAGGAAAGGATATAAGACGGGAGAAAGGATATGAGACATAGGAAGCGGCCGTTTTTTTGGGTGAGTCTCGTTATAGGAAACGATATGGGGGAGGTGTCGGCTTGTAAAATCTTTGTCCCGAAAGGCGTTTTTTTTTTTTTAATGTTTGCGTGTCCGGCGTCCGGTGTGTGACTACCTTTTAGCTTTCACACACACACACACACACACACACGGCCGTAATCCTCCATCGCTTATTTTATCGTATAGAATTACTATCAAAGTCTTCCCTGAAAGTTTCCAACACCGCCGCCGCTCAGACCGGTGGAAAATCTCTTTTTTTTTTTTTCCTGCCTTCAGGAATCCCTCTGTTATTACCTTAGCCGGGGGTGAAGCAAGAAGCCGGCCATTCTCAGGAAAGTTAGCCCTCCTTTGAGTTGAGACATACACCGCACACACACACACACACACGCACACACACACACAGGCATGGACACACGCACACACACACCCGCACACAGCCTTGAGTGTGTTGAGATGTCGGAACAGAGCTTTAGTATTGATTATTAGAGCCGCTCTATTACATCACCGGCCTGCGAGGAACAACCGGGAGCGGCGAAATCATTATGTTTGATAGCAGGGATTTCAGGAGGGACCCAAGACATCAGTCTCTTACTCCAATCTTTCGCGGTCTCTGGCCGGGTAAAAATGATCTCTATGATCCCGGCCCAAGCGCAAGTCTCTGATTCGGCTCTGCTATTTCTTTTTCCTTTTCTTTTTCTTTTTTTTAAACAAACGGTAACTTTTAGGGGGAGAAAAAAAAAATAAAAAAAGGAGAAACTTAACAGGTTTCTTTCAAACTTTCTCTCGCTTTAACCTCGGTGTGCGGCGGGTGTGTGTGTGTGCGCGGC
>JAOPHQ010000426.1:35000-38273 GCA_030340625.1 Merluccius polli
TAATTAATAAAAACCGGAGCATAAGCGACGATTACACCCTGACATTAGGTAAAGCGCGTGCGAGAGAGAGAGTTCGGAGGAATCAAACTTGAGAAATAGCGTTCCGGGTGGCAAGCGCATGCTTACAGACGCAGTTTGTATAAATCCAACGGACCATTAAGGACTTATTAAAGTATAACTTTTGAAGACAAAGGAGACGCCCCGGTCTCGAAACGAGGCCTTCGCGGTTTCAACAAAGCGCCACATGCGCTTTTCGGGAGAGGCGGAGAGAAACGCTGTGCTCTTGGAGTACAGTAAGTCATGTACAACACAAAGCGTTTTCACAACGAGGAGAAGAAGAAGAAGACCAATCTCGCCGTTATCATTATTGTTATTAAAAATGGATGAGGGAAAGGACGTGGAACCACACCTAAACCCGTATCCCGCATAATCGATGTGACGTCCGGGGGCCTCGGCGGGAAGCCTCTCCAGCTCGGCTGGTTACTTTCTTTCTCTCTTTCTCACTTTCTTTCTTTTTTTTTTTTCTCCCCCTCCTTCCTTCTAGACATCTGGCACCACCCTCTGTGTGAAGGATTTTTGCCAGTGGAGGAGTTTGGGATACGAGCAAATTTATTTGACATAACGCTTTTGTTTAATGAGTTATTAAATGTAGGGCTTTTCAGATACTGTTTGCGTCTTGTGAAGCCGTGCCTTTTTTTTTTTTTCTTCTTTTTCTTCAGGAGGAGCTCCAGATAAGCTTTGATCTTCAAAAGCCCTCAAAGCACACTGGAGTTGTCTTTTTTCATTTGTTTACCCGGGAGATATTTTATTTTTTGCCAGTGCACAGAGACAAACAATTGTTTTATTTTTACAACTATGGAATAGAAAGTAAAAGCCCCCCATGCAGTTGTCTCTTTAATTGTATCAAAGGGACCGAGTTCTACTTCGTACATTGAACTGTTTGGTTGTTGGGGAATGTGTGCTACTCTTTTTTTAATCTACGATATTTATATGTACGTATTATATGTAAATATAAACATATATATATACATATATATATATATCACATTATTTTCCGTGATGAATGTCGCCGTGATTCCATTCATAGATGAAACCATGAATGCGTCACATTCAAATATAAGATAGTTGCATACCTGACCTATAACAGGAACACGCACCACACACACACACACATACACACACACACACACACACACACAAACACACACACACACACATACACACACACAGGGCACAGATGCAGGTAGAATTTGCTACAGGAATAAATGTGCTTTAATCCGGTCTAGTCACCCCTGTCTCCTGTCACTTTGCGTCAGAATCAAGTGGACCCGTTTGGCCCCATTAAATTACAGGCTGCATCTCCGCTACTGCAGGCACAGTTTGTGTCTCAGTAGGTGGACATATTTTCATAGCTACACGGGAGGCGACATATGCAGGCATGCACGTCGTGCGCACACGCACACAAACACGCAAACACACAAACACACACAGGCAAAGACACACGCATACACAGGCAAAGACACACGTCACACACACACACAAACATTGGCACAAAGACACAAACACACTGACAGACACGTGCGTATGCACACACACACACGCACACGCACTACACACACTATGCTAATGTATGACAAGACATGCTGATCTATCCTCCACTGAATGCCATGGATATGATGTCAGCATCTGTCATTGGCCCCAACAGGTGCTGCTTAACAAGCCTATTTAACCTCCCACCGGCATGCCATCTACACAAGAGCAGACAGGAAGAATGTCATTAAACACACTTTACTTGACACGGCTATTTTCAAAAACAGCATAATAGCAACACAAATAAATGACCGGAAATTCAACGGTGTTTTTTTTTTTAATACAGATTTTCAGTCGTGGCTGAGGTGAAATATCCGCCGATCCCTGGGCGCAAAAACACAGACGCGTAGCATTTTTTAGTTTGCGTGAGAGAGTATAGTCGAGGAGATATTTGGCGGGGATAAGTCGGTCAGACTGTGTGCGTGTGTGTGTGTGTGTGTGTGCGGGGGGGGGGGGGGGGGGGGGGGGGGGGGAGTTTGTTTATTGAGTTTGTTTATTTATTAATTAGGTTATACTTTCAAAAAAAAAATCAACACGCGAACATGGCCGACATCGGAAGGCAATTCAATTCAATTCAATTCAATTCAGAGAAATACTTCGAGCTTGTTTCGACGATCTCCTTTCGTATTCCACAGGAAAGACTATATATTATGCTGCTATTTAAATATAATAAATGATATGCATAGATAAGCTTAGCATTAAGTATTAACGATAACAACAAAGGCGGAAATAACAACGACATTTGTTTTCCTAAATGATTTGATTGGTACTTACTTGTTTTGTTCTAGCTTTCACTGTGCTTGGATAAAATCCTTTGACAGTCCCAACTGTCATCAGGCGTGTGGCCTTCATGAATTTAAATGAAAACAAATTGAAAAACACATTTTAGCCTCATGATGAGGCTAAACCCCGACCGGCACAACAACATGACACACACACTTTGAAATGTATGCGGTTTGCACTTAAATGTGTTTCCGCCCGCATTGCATGTAAGGGCATATACTGTATTCACGGCTGGACATTTTGTCACCTTGCCATCGCGCACAGATTGAAACATACCATCGCCGTGGCAACTCACGGGGGTAAATCAAACCCTAACAGATGCCCAGATCTAAACCCCGGTGAGGTCGGGGTCTTTGCTATGGCTTTTCTGGAGGGGCCGGCGGACGTCACAGCGCACACACACACACACACACACACACGGGTCCCGGAGACCGGCGGGGTTTGAATGCGTCACATTTTGTCCGGGAGTCGTTTTACTGTTAACCGCTGCTCTCCCTATCTGTGACCCACTATATTGCCACAACGAAGGGCGAGCTCATAGCGAAGAGCCCATAGGTCGCCTCGCATAAACCGGTTTGTCGAACAGCGGGACCGGATGCGCGACGACGAGGCGTGACGCGGCCCTCGAACGCCATATGGCCTCGAGGAAAGAAAAACATGACTAAAAAGGATGACTCCGTTTGAACCGCGTACATTTTAAAGGCGAATCCCCACGAGTCCCACAAAAGTGAATCACGGAGAGAGGGGGGGGGGGAGACGTTTCCGCTGATTCGAACCCCACCCCCCCCCCACCCCACCCCTCACCCCTACCGCTGTAATTACAAGACGCGGCGGAGGAGACTGAGTTTCATCTGCTCGGTGGAGGAATGTTTTGTTTCAGAGTTAGCATGCTCCAATTCA
>JAOPHQ010000427.1:0-17500 GCA_030340625.1 Merluccius polli
AAACAAAGTATTAAATCGTTCAAATGTTTTTCACTTGTTTTTTTTCTACTGGACCAACTTTAAGGTGTTCGTTGCAAGTGTTTGTGCCACATTTGCGAAATAAAAGACGCAGAATTATGGAATCTTTTCTCTTTTCCTTTTTTAATTATTGTATTCATCTTTTCTGAATGGACTGAATATAAATACAAAGGTCTTGCAGCGGCTGTGAAATCACTTGGAATACAAATGACTTGCGGTGGTAAAGCGGTCTGTTATTGTTGCCGAGGCTTTTATCCAAAGTGACGTCCAAGTGAGGCAGAGAAGAAACAAAGTGTGCAATCAATAGTGGAGCCACTGCAAATGTAACTGCTGCGCAACCAAGTTTCCAAAAAACAACCAAAAACTGTGGGAATGGAGAAACAAGGGTTTGTTGGTGGACCTCTTTAAAAAATAATTATTCAAGTTAGGGGTTCTCACCGTTTTCATGAAAAGACCCGAGCCTTTTTGCATGAGAAAAAGTCTTTAGTCTTAAAGGTCTTAAATCAGTCAGCTAGCCGGCCAGCGAATCAGCAGGCTGATCGGCCCTCAGATAGCTTGATTGATTAGCTTGCTCTTTTTTTATCAGGACTAAATTTAATTTAGCCAATTGAAGTACTTGATTTATCTAATTCTATCTGAGCTAATCATACGTGATTTATTAGCCAGGACAATTACTAATGGCAGTTTGGACTGTCGTCATATTTAGTAAATTAGGTTGTTATGCTTATCAGACAAAGCAAATAACATTGTTACAGAACTCTTAGTGGGCCTGTATGACGCAACCACATCTTAAAGCATCTGAACATATGATTTGACTTGATAACATGCTGTTGTACTCATACAATACAATATACAATATTATTCTGCATGTCACACACCATTTGGACAATGTACTCTTCAACGGCTAAATCTAATTGGCCACAATTTACATTCTTCAAAGGGTTGTGCTGCTATATATATATTCTTAAAAGAACCCTTTGTTTGCCTCGATGAAAATATGGATCACCAGGCCTTGACTTGCTCTAAATGTCACACTGACAACACACACACACACACACAGACACACTCACACACACACTCACACACCCACTCCGAGTCTCCTGCCAGCAGACGTGTCTCTTCACGTCTCCGGAAGAGCTGGGAGGGGAAAGTCAGTCAGAGAAACATGCTCTCTTTTTTTCCATAGGATAAAGAAAGAGAAAAGTTGGGATGGAGGGGAGGGGGGGGGGGGTGGGTGTAGGAAGGATTTGGAAAAAAGAAAGAGTGGCAGGGTAATCTTCAACACCACAAACCCCTCATTCATGTTGGGGGGGTGGGGGGGGGGCACGGTGAGGTGTATGTGTGTGTGTGTGTGTGTGTGTGTGTGTGTGTGTGTGTGTGTGTGAGTGGCCGGAAATCCACAATGGCTATAGGATATGTTCATCAGAATGATGGCACAGCCTCACTCTATTGTCCTGCTGCTGGGAGATCACACGCAAGCAAGCACGCTTGCACACACACACACACACACACACACACACACACACACACACACACACACAGACTGGAACAGAGTGGGGTGCGGTACAGGGCAAATACAGGATTAGATTGTTCTGGCTTGACAAATCCACCATCCTGGTTTCTCGTGGCCACTCTGGGGGGCCCGGCTACCACACAACCGATCTATTGGACTTGTCTTAATGAGATGTGCATACCGGATATACCCCCCCCCCCCTCCGTTTTCTACTAGAGTCACATTGACTCTATTGTATTGAATGCAAATAAAGGCAATTTCTATACACATATACAATACTGCAGTGGTAGATGCAATGCTATGCAAATGAATGGCTTGCTCTAACCCACATGACATCACATCTCCTGGTAGACATGTACCAGCCGAGCCCTCAGACCAGCTGGTTTGACGAGAGGGAGCTTATCGGCCACATACCTGCAGCCTATATGAAGGGCTTCTCGCGGCTCCGTCTGCGACTACGCTAAGTCTGAGGCTTAGGGCACAGGAGTGTGTTTTCCTGCTCTCCATTTATCAACATGGCCCCACCACAGTGAACCAAAGCCCTAAATGAGTTTCACATTTAGAGGGAGGTGGGGGGTGGGAGGGGTGTGGGGTGTGTGGGGGTGGGTTTAGCCAGTCGTTGGGGTTCCTACCACTCTGAAGATTAACCTTTACGACCCCTTAAATATGAGCTTTTGATGAATTTGGGGGGGAAAACAGGGTCCCGGTAGCCCCTTTTGGTGTAAGCGACCGTCGGCTTGGAGATGAGGCTGGGTAGAGCTGTCCCTTGTCTGTCATTGCTTTTTTTCGTGTTGCGTATATTGCGTTGTGTTGGGTGTGTGTTGTGTGTGTGTGTGTGTGTGGTACGCCCTGTTGTTCTCGTGTACATGAGCGTGAGAGTCCATCCCAGTCACTTTGACTTTTCATTATTCTACATCACTTTCTTTCTCTACTGAGGCCTTTAGACCTCCCCCCCTCTCTCTCATGCACACACACACACACACACACACACACACACACACACACACACGCACGCTACCCAGCCTCTGGGAAGGGAGGGAGGCAGGGTGGGGGGGGCTGGGGGTTAGAGAGGGAAGGGGTGAGGTGGAGTGGTTGGGGGTGGTGTGATGTGTTTGCACAAGGCCTGGCCCTCTGGAATGTCAACATGAGGCTTTGCGTGAAGCCAGAGCAGCCCACATCCATTGGAGATAAGACACGCACACACACACACACACACACACACACACACACACACACACACACACACACACACATAAACCTAAACCCCATGAAGGGGAGGAGATGGAGTGGGGGGGCGGTGTGTCGGTAAGCTAGAGGGTGACTTAAAGTTTAACAATGCTTAATGTTTTACCACTGGTGACCGCCAAACCCACCACTTAATCTTCCCCATAACTCTCTCTCTCTTAATCTGTGTCTCCGTCTGTCTTTGTCTCTCTGTCTCTGTCTCTGTCTCTCTCTCCCTCTGTCTCTCGTGCTCTCTCTCTCTCTCTCTCTCTCTCTCTCTCCCTCTGTCTCTCGTGCTCTCTCTCTCTCTCTCTCTCTCTCTCTCTCTCTCTCTCTCTCTCTCTCTCTCTCTCTCTCTCTCTCCCTATCACCCCCCCACACACACACACACACACTATATGGTAGGCTGTTGGGACTCAATCAATATTTTTTTAATATTTTATCATTTCATTCAATCAACTGCCATCTTTCTATTGTTTGACTCTGGGTTATTTCTATAAGTCAGGGTGTGGGAACTATAGGGGTGGGAGCTGCTGATATGTCAGGGGAAGGGTGGGGTTGTCGTGGGGGTTGGGGGGGTCACAGGGTGTCAGATCTATCCATCAAGGCAGTGTGTCCCCTCGCTCGGTCATTTGCATTGAGCAGCAGATAATGAATGGTTCACCGCTAGGTCACTGCTTGCAGGAGTGAGGGCTTTCCTCGTGTTTGATTAAGGGTTTGCAAGGCACCATGTCTGCTTTTGCATGGAAGGATAAACAAGGAAGAAAAAAAAAGTGTGTGTGTGTGTGGTGGTGGTGGTGGTGGGGTGTGTGTGTGTGTGTGTGTGTGTGTCTTTGGAGTTTAATATGTGTGTAAATGTGCAAATATGCGTGTGTGATTTGCTGGTCCTTGGTCCTCACAACTTTTACTAATGGTGCAATTGTTTTTGAGAAATGGTTGTAAATGAAAGATTTCAGCATTATTTAGTTTATATTTCGAAACGTCCACTTAGGGTCTATTGCAACAACACTTGAGGAGCAACCAGTCAGAAAACATTGAATTGTTTAGAGTAATGCAACATAGAGCTGACAAAACATAATGACTAATGTTATACAAACTTGTCAGAAACCTTGAATACTTGTCTGTTGGCAAGGTTGGCAATATGACACAATTCAATGTATTCATGGAAAATGCTGTAAATAAGAGGAAACCTACAACTGTAAGCTTCATACAGTCAGCATTTAAAATGTATTAGCAGCACTCACAACACCAACATTGCACTTAGTTGTTACATTGGTCTCACTGGGGCATGTTTTATGGCATATGGTGTGTTTCTTATAAATTAATGTAGAGTTAGTCATGATGTTTCCTGCCCAGTGATGCCAATCACAACACTGAGCCCACTACTCATAATAATTCACCCAACTCCTGTCCTCCACTGATGATGTAAGCAGAGAAATCAAAGGTCACGACCCCTGATTCATAGTGATGATGCTCTGCTAATATGATATATTATAATAGATTAACTAGATTAAAACTCATGGTCTATTATGTTTTCTGCTTATGAGCCAATTGATTACCAGAATTTTGACAAACCTCTTACCACCCGCTATCTTGTTTTTGGAAAATCCACATCACCTGTAATCAGTAATTGCTGCCTTCTCCACATAGTAATTGCTTCTGTTCTGTTTCGATGAGGTCACCTTCATTTCTTTTTACGTTTTAAGTATTAAATTAATTAATTAAAAGTGTTAAGATGAATAATGTTGCCAGCAGGTCTGATATGTACAAGATCTGTAACATATTCCGTAATCAATTCCCATAATCAAATATGGAGACACGTTTTTTATATCTATAATGAGAGCAGCATCATCTGAATGTACTCTCAGCTTGTGTCAGGTTGTGTCTTGCCGGTTGGGCTATAGGCCATGGGGTGTTGGTGGATAATTACAGAGGAGTGGTTTTAATGCCAGACATGAGAAATGGGTCTTCATATTATGATTAGGATTACTATTATTATTATTATTATTAGTAGTAGTAGTAGTAGTATTATTATTAATATTATTAATATTAATATTATAGTTTTTGTAACGCTTATTATTATTATAGTTTTTGTAATGATTATTATTATTATTATTATTATTATTATTATTATTAGTAGTAGTAGTAGTAGTAGTAGTAGTAGTAGTAGTAGTAGTAGTAGTAGTAGTTATAGTATTAATACTACTATTAGCAATAGTAATAGTGTGTATTGTGTGTGGTTGCTAGCTGGTCTACAGCCTCACCTGGCCTGAGTCACACTGATGAGACTCTGGGCTGGGTGGGGCTGCACACCTGTGGTGCATGAGCAACCATGGCACCCAGGATAAACCAGCTATCACCTAGACTTGTAGTCAAGACCGCCTCAACCGAGACCAAGACCAGAGAGTATCAAGACCAAGACAAGTCCAAGACCAAGGCCAAGACAGACCAAGTCAAGACCAAGACTAGTTCAGCTCGAGACCGAGACCAAGAAAAAAAAGTAAAAAAACGATTTGCCATTTTGCATGAGTTGTAGAACCTAAGCACCATACTGGGTTCAGCTGCTTAGTATAAATATGAAATTGTATTATTTCAACTACAGGCACAATAATACAGAGACAGTGCATGTCTTGTGTGTGAACTCACTATAAATGTTTTCATCAATTGGCTAAAAATCAAATATGTGTAGCAATTGCATGACCGCTATTTCTACACTATTTGAGGATTGACTCTTGAGTGCTGTTAAGGACTGACATGACTATTCCTAAAGTCATCTCACAAAATAACAAGCCTCCAACACCACCCTGCACCTCAAAAAAAGTCTAATGAATCAGAGGGGGGAGGGGGGGAGGAGGGGAGCGTGAGAGGACAAACGCCAACGCCGTCTGTGTCACAAAATGCATGTGATTGGTACTTGAAGGGGGTGTATAATGATATCAAAAAAAAAAAAAAAAAAGTGCCTGCCTGGATATTATAGGTTACAAGTCCCTTCGAGACCGCTCGGCCAGTCCGAGACATTGCGAGACCGAGAGGCCCGAGACCGAGACAAGACCGAGACCAAAGACTGCCGAGGCTGTGACAAGACCAAGACCACGAAAAAGTGGTCCCGAGACCGGTCTCGAGAACTACAAGTCTACTATCACCACACACACTCAGGAGAGAGCCACTGTCATGGCAGCATGTTACATCTGCTCGGTAAATACCATCTTGCCAATAAATGGATATTGAATGCAACCTCATTATTCTGTAATGGCTACAGAATAATGACACCATAATGACACCATCAGCGTTTAGATTAGTTCACTTAGCTTCCCTGTAAGCCTCGCTTTCACCATGCAGCTCTGTCTGCCACCGGGTACGATCTCCCGGGAAAAATTAAGGATCACTTTACGGCACAAAGAAAATGCGTCAACCATTGCATGTGCAACCAAACCAGGAGGGATAGCGGTTTTGTTTACCCGGTAGCTATCGGTAGCTATCCCCATTAGCTATCCCCAGTAGTGGAAATGGCGGACGGTGGAACAAACAAAGTAAAGCCAATCTGATGACACTACTTATATCTGCGTATGCTACGTTTTTGCATTGAGTATACTACCTGAATAAACCTCATGTCGCGACTCGCCAGACGATCCAGTCAGGCTACCAACCCAGTTTGCTTTTCTCAACACATACAAATTTGTATCTGCTTTCATGTCTCCATTATAGACTAAATGAATGAATAAAGTCACGGTTTTCCTCCTAATGTTTTCTTCTACTCCCCCCTCCACCCTGATGCCAACCCCTGCTGCCAATACTTGTTTGTGTGAAGCAGTACTCAAACTATGGTATGCAATGCACGTCATTACAATAGCTTTTGCCTATTTCCAAATAAAATGATGCCAATTTCACTTTACCTCCTCAGGGAACATGCTTCTTTCTTTATTATGTGTTGATCATTATTTCCAAACGTCTTGTGTTGTTTGTGGTAGCTAGACTCTAAGGAAACGCAAAGTGATCCGGTTTGTCTTTGCGACAGCGGCGCAAAAATAATACCACTTTGAAACGCTAGGGTGGGAAAAGTTGTCTACAGCCCTTTAAATTTAGTATTATTATTATGATTATTATTATTAGTAGTAGTAGTAGTAGTAATTGTGGTAGCAGTAGTAGTGTAATAATTATTCCTTGTTTATGGATGCCATGGAGTGATAAAGCTGGTGATAATATATTGGATACAACGAATAGGTTATTGTATCATGCCTCATATACAAGGAGAAATGTTTAGGAAGTGCGTTGCATTCAACTGGACATATCTAAATACCATCACTCATCCATTAGCTGTACATTCAAGTTTTGACAAGAGCTCCATCCATATTGACTATCTCCCACAGTGTCATGGTC
The DNA here is from genome assembly GCA_030340625.1 of Merluccius polli. Classification (NCBI taxonomy): domain Eukaryota; kingdom Metazoa; phylum Chordata; class Actinopteri; order Gadiformes; family Merlucciidae; genus Merluccius; species Merluccius polli. The sequence goes on from JAOPHQ010000427.1 coordinate 7,133, forward strand.
GGCCTTGTCCGTGGGCATGTACAGTGACAGAGCAGTCTGTTGGGCCTCTCGCTGTTTACAGTAAAACGTCCGGGCCCTCTGTGTCATGAGACAGGCTGGATGGAGGAATTATATACGGCTATACACGCAGGATAGTTAAACACTTCGACACTGCACTGTCATGAGCAAACACAGAACCAGGCCAATAAAACCTGCTGTAAAAAAAAAGTGCCCATAAATTATGTTTAATTGAAACTGTGCCGAAGTGCAGTTTGTCAAGGCTATTGCTCCCAGGGGGGGGCCTCACATTTAGTGCACGCACACACACATGTACACGCACACACACACACACACACACACACAGATACACACACACAGGCTGTTCTGATAGGGTTGAGGAGGAAGTGGAATAAGGGAGGTCATTAGAAATGCACTCCTCAAGTGGCAGGCTGGGTCCAGTGTGTGCCTAAGATAACAGATAAACACAAAATATTATAGTCATGGATTTTCTTTTTCTTATGTGCAGTATTTTAAATGTGATCACTATGGCACTTGCTGGAGAGTTTAGCTATATGGACAAGGTAAGATGAGCTTTGCGGTGACCACATTCGCATTCACATTCGTACGAAATGTCTTTAACAGCTTGGTTCAAAATGATACGATTTTACTAGCATTATCAAGCTAATTAAAATGTTCAGTCCAGAAGACTACTTTGTTTCCCCCCACTTTAATTCAACCTCACACACCTCTTCTCATTCAGCCAATGAGAACTGCCTCCTGCCTTTGATCGACCACCTCTCAACTTCTGCTTGCTTTTCTACCACACCCCATTTCAAATGCCTGTCATCACCACCCATCCACTCAGCCTCATCAAATAGACACCCAGCAGTTACATTGTCCATCACCACCAGGATCACCATCGTTTACTGTGTCTATAAATGTTATACATAGATTGCATAATTTGCATTGTCAGTGTTCAACATACTTTCAACTTGTGCTACTTCACGTCAGGCCTATGTTTGCGTCGATCCAACGTTCCCCTTCAACGGTTCCCCTTTGGCGAAGCCCTGCTTTCTCTACCTGACACCACATTTCCCTGTAGTGAAGGTCCACTGTGTGTTACTATTGCTCTCTCTCTCTCTCTCTCTCTCTCTCTCTCTCTCTCTCTCTCTCTCTCTCTCTCTCCGTCTGAGTGTGTGTCTATCTCTCTCGGTACAGTAAGGGAGGTCATTAGAAGTGTTGTGTCAGTGAGGAACCACTGCAACAACAGGCGTGCTCTGTGTGTCCTGCCTGGGCAAGACGAAGTAATTACAGCTCCTGACTTAATCACTTCGCCTACCTCAAAGCTCCTCGCTGCCAAAGTAATTCTTTTTATCTTGTACTTTCTTGCTATTTTCTCTCCCTCTCTCTAACTTTTGTCTGTTGCCTGCCAATAACTGAGCTGAGCAGTGGTGGTTATGGCTCTGTGGGAGACAATGAAGGGTGTGGAGTGTGCAGAGATAGTTGTGACACGCAGCGAGGAGCAAACAGTCATATGCTAGCTGCAGGCTAACACTCCCCAACGCAGAGTTCAGTTTGAGGTTAGCATCCATCTTTTTTTCAGAGACAGTTGTGCCTTTTATCACGGCTTGCACAAACACGAGGTCTTTGTGTTTTTCTTGCGCTGAAGTGAAGGTTAGTGGTCGGGCTTGTTTGGTTAGCACGGCGTGATGTAAGCTGTTTTGGGCGGCAACTCGACTACAAGATGCTATGTTTCAAGCTGTAGCATTCTTCTTCAGTGGTGTCATGGTAGTTGTAAAACAAAAACAAAATAATTACGAACTATTAACTGCTCCACTGAGTAACAGCATAATGTGACCATATATGCTACCTTTCCAATTTAGCTTTTACTTTACAACACACAGGCTAGCAACCTTTTTTGCCCTAATTTGAATTCACAAGGCACATGTATATTCACCTTTTTGACCTACCACAGTTTGTGTCCCAATTACGACAAAAGCAAACCCACACCCTTGCAGATAAGAGTTCATTCGCCGCTCCATGCTTTTGATTGGTGAAGTACTCATACATCATGCTCTGTATTTACCTGGATATTCTTGCCAAAGCAACAATTATTGCATATTTTTGACACTTTCTTGGGAGCTCAGCTCAATGTCGACACGTCCATTTGTAAACTATACCTATGATAAAAATACCGTACAATACAAAGGACTTTCCTTAATTGAAAGGAATATTTCAGACGTAGGAGCAATATGAGCAGTTTATTACTGTGCCCTTATTTTAGGAGCAATATGAGCAGTTTATTACTGTTTATTACTCTGCCCTTATTTTTGATAAAATACGTTAGAAAGACAAAAGATATGTTGCTTACATAAATGTAATTTGGAAATGCTCTGAAGGTTTATTAACCCCAATTCACAGAAGCTAATGTTTGCGCTTCCCCCACTTCCATGTATTCGGCTAGCGCAGCTAATGCATAGCCGTACATTCTCTGGATTTTCTCTGGTTTTGTAGTACAAAGGTCAGATTGGTGGCAATGTACTCATCTGAATGTGGGATCCCAGACAAAAAGCCTATATCCCAGAAATGTTGGTGTATTCCTTTAATTGAACAGTTGTCCTTGTTCTACATAGCCACAATGATAATAATGTTACAATACTGACTGGTTACATTCACAAGAAGTTCCTGTAGAGTATTTAATTTTGTGTTTTTCCGCTCCCTGGGACACATTGAACTTGTTTGCTGTGTCTGTGTACTCCGAGTCACTTTTCATGCATTCACTGAAGCGTCTGCAGATGTTTCACTCAGAGATGGAGGAAAATATAAAGTGGAGGGTTTGAACCGCTTTTCTGCGGTGAACACTTTCCCTCCCAGGTTGCACGAGGAGCCTGGCCTCAACACAGACATGGAGGAGGAAAGGGAGAGGAGAGCGGAGCCCTGAAAAGGATCTTTGTGCCCCAGCCTGAGGCCTGTCAGAGGTTGTGGTTCTAGGCTCAGGGCCAGGCCCTCCAGAACCTCTGGCTGGCGTGGCACGCCGCCCAAGGACCATCTGGGCTACCAGGGCGAAACAGTCCCCTCTTGGACGGCTCCGTCCACCGTCCTGGACCGAGACGGGGCTCCTCGTGGCTTTGGACAAGCGAGCCAGGTTGAGATGCACTCCGGAGGGCTGAGAAAATAAATGTACGCAGCTTCTCTGGAGCTGGATACAGTGGGAGCGCTCCCAGAGCGCCCCCCTGCTGAGAGCCTCGAACACAGAGCTAAGATTGTGGCGATGGAGTAAGCAGCTCCCACTGAACTCCTAATCCTACGTGATGAATCTAACCTGGCCCGACGACGACCGCATTTCATGTTTGCACCCTTGATTCATGTGTAAAGTACTAAAAGAAACTTGCTCTAACGCCTGAAGTTGCATTTAGCAGCAGCTTGGAAACGATGTGAGTAATACTTGAAAGGAACCAACACCAGAAAGTACTGTGAGATAATTTCTGCGTGGTCAGAAGTGACTGATGATGTTTATGCAACACCCTTGGCCGTCAACAGCCGAGGAATGAGGGAATGATTCACACACAGCACTCACCGGTTGCAGAAATAATTGGGTAAAACAGACAAAGTCCAGTCTTTTATTCTTTCATTTGGATTTATTTTGCCAAATGCGCCGAGTCCCATCGACACATAGGAACAGTAGCTGTGACGAACAAAGAGATTGACGGGACAGTTTTCGGTCCAGAGTCCAGCTGAAAGAAGAGCCGGGTTATCCATGAGTCTACCTGGGAGTGCTGCCGCTTCCCTCCACAGCGAGGTCCGATTAGTTGAGGTTTGAGGCCCACAAAGGTCTTCAAACAGCCCTGCCAACGTACAGGAGAGGAAATCAAAGTTTCACCCCCCCCCCCCCCCCCCCCCCCCGCCCCGCCCATCCATCTAACTGGAGAGCGCGATAATTCACAGTACTTATAGAGGGGGGGCAGGAAAACGTGAACCATATTGTGTAGGGTTAGTGTATATAGCCCCCCTTGCCCCCCCAACCACTCCTCTCTCCACCAAGAGAGGAAAATGCTTTTTGAAGCTGAGCCAAGCCAAGCAAATTGTAAGTCCAAATCTTTTTTTTCTTTTCTTTTTTTATAATCATATAAACCTTGGTCACAAAAAAAAAAGAAGCATGAAATAAACCCCATCTTTCTGTCTTTGCTCTCTGCTCTGCCGAAACGCACAATGGTTTATCCCATCCCCTCCGGGTGAGGCGATTACCCACAATCCACACTGCTGCCTCTGTGATAGAACGAGACGGAGCGAGATAAATACGTGCGAGTGCAGGAGACTCTCCGGACTAAATCTGTATGCGTGTGTGTGTGTGTGTGTGTGTACTGGCACATATCATTCAAAGGGTATTCTCACAGCCTGTAAGCGACAGGTGATCAATCGCCTGTGCTACTCCTGTGCTTGCCTGCATCCTGTGTGTGTGTGTGTGCATGCGTGCTTGTGTGTGTGTGTGCGTATGTGCCCCCACCACCACCATTACCTCCCAAGGTCAGCTGGGTAGGAACCACTCAATCCATTCATGTTGTTTACAGTAGTGTTAAGTGTGTGCCCCTTCATGATCAGTCACAGCCATAATCTCTCTCAGCTCCCCGCGGAGGACTGGAGTGTGTGTGTGTGTGTGTGTGTGTGTGTGTAATGTATGTAAGTGGACATGGGTGATGGCAGACAGGGAGCGGCCCACCAGCCCACCCATTTCAGCCATCTCGGGAATCTCAAACACATGTAGACCCGGAGAGCGGGCAAGAGAGACAGAGAGAGAGAGAGAGAGAGAGAGAGAGAGAGAATTAGGAAGGAAAGTAACAATCAGATCACCAAGCTTTGCCATATATACTTCATATATACTTTAGCCTTCTCTCTCTTTTTCTTCTTGAGTTTTTATTTTAATTTTATTTCATGACACCTTGTAAAAAATAGGCCTTGCGGTGGTCCCAGGGCCTATGGCTGGGATTGCGGTGAGGTGACTGCTGGGAGTTGTGTAGCCACTATATAACCGCGGGGGCTTAGCGCGATGTGGCCAGAGAGCATCTCCAGAGGGCCGCACAGCACAGTAAACCAGGAAGTACTCATTACCCTGACTTCCTCTCTCCTGGTTCTTAGTCCCCTGAACCAGCTCAGCTTTCCGGATGAAAAATACATGTTTGATGACAAAAGAACAGATGACCCTCTTCTAGACCTTGGCTTGTCGTTGGCCTTACTTTACAATCACCTCGTCAAGAGAAACATTTGCCTAACATCGAATGAGCAAATAATCGTGGGGGATATCGTGGGCAATATAGCCCATCATGTCAACACTCAGGCTACTCTTACTGGAAATGCTACAACAGTGAAGACAAACAATCATGTAGTTCATTACAGAAGAATGGGATTATCTAGTCAAATTTTATTCAAACGTCAATAAAGGTTGCTTGTATTCCCATAAGGCTTCGCTGTTGCTTTGAAATTGCTGGTATAGTTTATGTTGAGAAGGACATTGCGTTTTAAGCAAAAGGATCTCAGAAATGGTTGTTAGCATTATTATTAAAAAATAGTTGATTGATTTTTGTCACAAAAGTCAGGGAAAACAAATGTTTTAAGCATTAGATAGCTTTAACTAAAAAGGTGGTAGGGTATTTTATTTTGAAGAGCTGTTAGAGTACAGCGAAGGGGACTTTCAGTCAGGGAGGGCTTTTTAATTAACTGCTGTGTGAATATAAGCCAGCGTGACACTGCTGACCCTATTTGATTCATCACAGACACTAATGTGTGTCCTTACCATCGTCGTCTAAATAAAACACACCAACCTACTTGGAAGTGAGTGAGTGACTGACGTTTAATGTCTGTCTGTAGGTAAAGCGTTAGCGAGTCCACGTCAAAAGAAAGGCTCTTCTAAACAGCTTGTGTGAGTCGTTTAGACTGGGGCTTTGAATGTGCTCGTTTGTGGGATGAACATCGTTTAAAATGTACTCTGTGGCTCCTAGGGGACAGAGACGGCAAAGCCGTCGCAATTCATCATGATGTGGAATATACTGTTAAAGAGAAATTAGCATGAGGCTCTCAATGCGAAAGCCACATGAATGGCGTGCGTGCATGCATGTGTGTGAGAGAAAATTAGGGCTTGCTTGGTATTACTTGGTTGTATGGTATTGTAATCAAGTAGGTGCTGCTCATTAACCTCTCTTTCCTCCTCTAACGCTCTCAATCTCTCTCTCTCTCTCTCTCTCTCTCTCTCTCTATCTCCCTCTCTCTCCCCCCATGCAGGTCTGCCTGCATAATGTCCACTGTAAGCCAATGAGGGGGCCCCTTCCAGAGGTGTCTGACAGCTATGGTTTAAATCACATTCTGAATCAGATTTACACACTCTGGCTTAACGTACGACCGTGGGGAGATGGACCAGCACAAGGAATGCCACAATGAAAACAACATCCCCTTCCAGTTTTTACTTCCCATCATATATTTTATTGAATGACACAGTGGAATATGTGATACTATCCATTGTGTCGTTCAGCAAAAATCATATGAGCTGATCTATTGGGGGTAACGATCCACTGGAATATATAATGCGATCCGATGGATCACTGCTACAGTGTCATCGCGTTGAGATGTGACGCCGGGAATTGTACTTTGGAGTCTGGTTGATAGGACTACGCATAACCTAAGCCTAAAATCAAAACCAAAGCCTACGATTTTGGGTTTATGGTTAGGGATTTAGGGTTACAGTTTTGTTTTAGGGTTTAATTTTAGGGTTAGGCTTAGCCTAGCCTTCATTTAGACATATTTCAATGATGTCTAATTACTGTCTAATAGTGTCTATATAAAGACATTGTTGAAAATAGGTCTATAAGATGCCAAACTATATGGTATCGAAATATAGACATATATTAGACGTTGAAATATAGTTGTCTAAATAACGTCACAATTATTTATTAAACGTCCAAATATAGCCTTTAATAAGCGTCATAATATAGACGTCTTGTAGACCTCTATTAGACATTGAAAAGACGCCCAATAGAGGTCTATTAGATATGAACATATAGACGTCTTTTATAGATGGCTTCCTTCTTGATTTTCTCGATCTTGTCATCTTTTTTTCCCTTTTTCTCGATTTTCTCATTCTCCATGTTTTTTCGCTCTTCTGTTTTTCTGATTTTTTGATTTTCTCTTTTTTCTAGATTTTCCCATTCTCTCCAACAATACCATGATATCAACATTATTAAATACAATGTGTGATAGTGAATAAAATACCCCTAAATGTGGATTCATTTCTCAGTAATACTACCATACTACCAACATGGTCTTGACTTACCTTGGTATACATAACAATATATATATATATATATATATATATATATATATATATATATATATATATATATATATATATAAAGAGAGAGAGAGAGACAGAGAGAGAGAGAGAGAGAGAGAGAGAGAGAGAGAGCATGTTTGTGTGTGTGTGTGTGTGTGTGTTTGTAGTAATATATTTGCATGTAGTTGCATATTTTTATGTCGAGCAGCTAACTATTGTGGTTTTATTTCTGTGCATGTAAACCATCATCGCTACCCTCCCATAAATCCACTCTCTCTCTCCAACTTCTGTACTTTGTATTATTGAATAACTCTTACTTGGTTTCTCTTCTTCCCACTACAAATAAATAAACTGAAATGAGGATCGGGAAGCCGCTTTTCCGACATAGCTTCCCTTTAAAATCTCTTTTGGTAAATGTATTTGAATTATGTAAACACACATTCACACACGCACACACACACACACACACACACACACACACACATGCACACACACACGCACAAACAACCACACACTACCACTACTACTATTGCAAACTACAAACCAAATAAACAGAAAACAACAGAAACACACGTTGGCCGTGCTTCTCACCCGCAGCGTAGTGTGAAAAAAACATTACACGGAAAGAAAGAAAAAACAAAAGGGCAACCATGAGTTCCCCAGAAGACCCAGCCACTGACCACAGGCTCTCATCCGGATAGCGAACCCAGCCAAGGAGGGTCGACCGCAGAGAGAGAAGGAAATGCGAAGGGCCTCCCACTGTTTCAGACTTTTCCAGGCACAAACGGACCAAAGAGTAGGACAACACACACACCACAACCAATACTGATGCAAGGCATGTCACACAACCAGGAATGTGTATGTGCTTAGCATCCAACATGAGTGCGTGTCAATGCTCACACACATGCATGCACGCACGCATGCACACACACATACACACGCATTGTTCATTTAATTCATTGTTACTTTTTCATGTATTCAATGTGTAAGCTTGATGTTATGCAATTCATACATTAATTCATGCTAATGTCTTATTGCCTGAATTACTCCTAAGGCATCCCTTGTGTATCATCATTATTAACTTTGCACTTGTTTTGCTCTTGTTTTGTATGACGCCAACATAAACCAGCAGACACATGCAGGACGAATTGAATCAACATAATGACTCATCAATCACAGTTATGTTTAATATTCATTTGTGTTGTGTCTGCAAGATGGCAGATGATAAATTGAATCTACTACATTGGATGGCAGCCTAGCAATGAGCAATGCGCTAGACACATCAGGCTAAATTTGATGTCAATGAACTCTGTTGTGACTTGATCCCACTGTGAAGTGAAGAGCGTACTTTGTGCTTTGATCAACACAACGTCAACTCATCATGGTACGACAAGCTCTAGCATGTAATGCATTTTTCTGTTTACAGAAGGGAAAACTATTTTACATCGACAGGTAAATCATCCCACTAGATTGACTGGTCTAATCCTGGTCATACAATCTACATGTGGTATAGTAGGGATACTTTATAATGTTCCCCCTTGTGTGTGTGTGTAGGTGTGTGTGGACGATGCATGTACTTTCCTGTGTGGCATACTCTCCGGGTTGTGCTTAAGGAGGAAATTTACGATTGAGGATGTTTGGTCTTCCTCCAGTTCCAGGGCAGGAAAAGTTGTGAAATATGTGTTTGCAGTAAAACATTTAAAAAAGTGTGGTGTTTTTACAACATGTCTGAATAGTATTGCACACACACACACACACACACACACACACACACACACACACACACACACACACGTGCACACATAGGGGCCTCACTAGTGTACATACATGCAGAGTTACGCTATAGACAGGAATGTCATACTTTTTGAGACCTCAATTGTTCTCACAAGGAGAACCGCAAAGTCACGTAGCGAGGTGAAAGGAGAGGGAGAGAAAGAGAGATTCAGTTTGGCCAAAGGAAGAGGCAAGGGGAAGCAGAAGGGGGGAGGGAAGGGGGAGATGCTAGTTGTATTCCTTGGCCGTGTGCTAGAGACCGTTACATTCCTTCCATGAAAGAATGCATAGAGTTTAAAAACCATTTACTGCAGAGATTGTCCAACAACATAGCTCATTTACCATGCTGTCATTTACTGCCTTGTTAATTATCCGGCCCAATTAAAATGCACCATTTTGACCAAAATTGGGACGAGTGTGGTTCAGCGCGGTTCCCCCGCGGTCTGGAAGAATTATGGTCCAAAATAGTAATTACTGAGAGGCCTTTGTTTTCCAATGGTCAGAGAAGCATTCCTCCTCTAGGTGTGAGGTTAATAGTTTTCTGTTCAATGTGCAATTTACCAGCATTAAGGAAAATTAGGGATTATTTGAAATCTTTAAAATACAACAGAATCTTTTTCAGATCCTCACAATAAGTAATAGAAAATAATATATTTAAAGTAGAGAATTATATTTGTATAGCCCCAAAACCATGTAGTTCATGTGTGTGTGTGTGTGTGTGTACATGTGAGTGTGTCTGACTGTGTATGTGCGTGTGTGTGTGTGTGTGTGTGTGTGTGTGTGTGTGTCGTTTATTAAGCATTTATCTTGCCAATCACCAAAAGTGGACGTTATTACTGCCTCCACAGTGGGCACATTGTTGTAGGTTGAAGTAACAAAGCTGATGGACCGCTGCCAGTTAAAACAGTATGTAGGTTCAGACTGTACTCTATTAACCCATTCAAAACCATACTGAACGGGACAATTGCACTGCTATCGGAGCAACCCATTTGGCATTTGTCTCAAAGTGATGAATCCCTGCGATTGTTGTTGTTGTTGTTGTTGTTGTTGTTGTTGTTGTTTGCTTTTTGACCGCCACAACTTCCTGGTTTCCCAGCAGAGCAGCAGCTTGACTTTGTTAAAGTCAGGATGATCCATTTGAGGGGGAATGATCACGCTGATCACCTCTCGGGGCGCATCGCCGCCATCCTGAGACGTAAGACAGCATCAGCCCCAGAGAAAAGCTGCTCAGGTTGTTTCATGATGCACCCCCACCCACCCCCCCAACCTCATACACACACATACACACACACACACAC